>CAAE01008045.1:0-15033 GCA_000180735.1 Tetraodon nigroviridis | reverse complement strand
ATTTCGACCATCATTTCGGAGCAGAGATCCTCCGTTTCCAGCTCTGAAACGCTTATCAGCCTTCACAAGAACAGGACTATCAGAGCAGGATCATGGCACGCACGCACACACGCACACACACACTCTGGTGGGTTGTTCCGCCTCCTTCTGGCAGCTCAGCTGACAAAAGGCCAATTCAAAGCCAAGTGCTCTCGACGGCGGCTTAACAAGCCACCAGAGAGCCCTCGAGCCAGGGGCCCGCTGGGCCAACCCTCCGCTCACGCGCACGCGCGCGCTGCTCTCCGACAGATTGACCGAGGTAATTGAGTCTCCATTTGCATCCAGGAGCTTTCATCATGGGCCCGATCTCCCGCAGCACGCGGCGGCGTCCAGGAGGGACGCGGCTATCGACCAAACGCCGCCTGCAAATGATCTACGGCGCTCGTTTAGCAGACGCCTATTTACTGCAGCCCGCTGCCAGTGGACGCGTGTGTACACTCGCTCGCTACAAATGGAGGCTTAAACGTGGCCGTCAGGGTGAAAAATCCACGAGGAGCAGGGCGCCAGGTTCTGCTGACGGGAAAGAAACCCTGATGAGGGCCAGATCGATGGAGGAGACAGAGGAGCCGAGGATGAGACGGGTGAAGGGAGAGATGGTGGGACAGGCGTAAAAATGGATTAAAAACCAGCTTTCTTTCCGCTGTGTATCAAGATGTAGAGTCAGCGTTCAGTTTATTAAATCGAGCTATCTGGAGCTCAGCTAGCTTAGCGCACTCTGGCCTTCGGGGGTCAGAGTGTCTGGATTAAGGTCGTTACAATCATTAACAGCTACAGACTAAAGCAGCTGAGCTGGTGATGCTGATAATCTGAAAATAACCAGGATTTACCTGTTTGTCGGTGTCCACCTGCAGGGGGCGGAGCTACAGGAGGTCAGCGTAAGAAACGCCCTCGCCTGCTAGGTTTTCACAGTTTAAGGTGACAAACTGGATGATCCTGACTTGAGTGGAGGCTTTCTTTCTTACCAATTAGGTGGCATCTATCGCCGTTCACCTAATTAGCAGCATTCATGTGATTTCTTTGCACATAGTCGGGCAATTAAGAGTCCTGATTGAGTTTTATTCGATTAGCCTCCGCAAACACGCTAATCGACGCCTGAGATGCAGAAAACCTGGATTTTTGGTGCTGCAGGGGCTTTGTGTGTGTGTGTGTGTGTGTGTGTTCAGTGATGAGCTTTAACACTAATTTGATGCATCAGCTGCTCGAATTGGTGACGGATGTGCACATTTGAGGTGAAGCGTTTTCTCAGAGTGGAGAGGGACTTGAACAGCAGGCGTGTGCGTGCGTGCGTGCGTGCGTGCGTGCGTGCGTGCGTGTGTGCGTGTGTGCATGTCAGGCTGGGGTGGTAGGTCAGCAGCCCGTTGTCACACAGCGTCACGTACTTCTTCTTCCACTCCTTGTTGAGGGATTTTCCGCTCCTCTTCAGCAGCATGCCCTGAAACACACCAGCGCCAACAATGAGCCTCTGGACCGGGACAGAGACAGCTGAGTCCAGCCTGGAGTCCGATCGGACCCGGTCCAGGTCCAGGTCCAGGTCCAGGTCCAGGTCCGGCTCAGCAGAAGAATCCGGGCCCGGAACTTCTGCTCCAAACCTTCAAACTCACACTGCAGAGTTTGGATCAGGACTTTTGCGGCCACTTAAATTCTTCTGCCCACGTTGACCTTCGGATGCTGCGATTCTGCTATTTGTGCTGTAAAATCACACTTGAGAAGCTCTGGGAGAAGATAACGAGCCGCGATAACGAGAGAAGTTAATCTGGACGCAAAACAACGTTTAAACATGAGCTGAAAGAGCGGCCGGAGCAGAAATCAGCAGTTATTTAATTGTCTGGCTCGTTTTTTTCCCCCTTCTCTCCTACGCACATCAGCCGCGGCTGACTGAGCGCTTAAACCGAGCCACTGCCCGCCGCTCGCCCGCCCACACTTCATTTAAGCCAGATTCATTAGGCGAGAGGGAAAGAGAGCAAGAAGGTCAGAGAGAAAGCGAGAGAGGGATCGAAATGGGAGAAAGATGAGAGATCAAAAAGAGGAGTAGGGGGAGAGTGGGAGGCGGCGGCGTGGGATAAAACTGTCCGCTGATTAGCAATTACAGCCGCGCTACCACGCGTGTCCCTTCGCCGGACCTCTGCAACATTAACACTCCAGCGGAGGACGATAATAAAGTCCAGCCAAGGGAGGAGGGGAGGAGGGGGAGACGGGCGGTCCGGCTGATGGACAGAACCCCGCTCGCCGCCGCCCTGACCGCTCAGCTTTCATTAAGGTGCTCCGGGTTGGTGGGAGCGAGCGGCGTGCCCGCGGTCACCGGCGCCGCCGCGAACGCCACGTTTGCTGTAATTGGCAACGACATCATCCCAGGAAGCGGCGGCTCGGAGCGATGCGAAGTGGAGGGACGTGAGCGGCGGCGCTGCTTAGCGCCCGCCTCCCAAAGATGCACCCAGGATGGGAGAAATGAGGTGATGGCTCCTGGCGCCACCGCGGCGTCCGGTTGGACCTCAGCCCAAGTTCCAAGTTTCAAAGACGCAAAAAAGCCCTCAAGCGTCCAAGAGGGACGGCGTCCCCGTCCTGAAGGCTGTCAGGGGCCCGAAAGGCTTCAGGACGCCCGCCAGTGAACTTTAGGACATTTCTCGAGCAGGAGCCAAGCTCACGCTGACCCACACTGTTGTTCCATCCACTACGGTCGTCAAGGCAACCACACGTTAGCAGCACCTGAGCAGGCCGGGCAGTCTGAGACTCACACACACACACACACACACACACACACGCCAACTTCCCAACGCAAATCAGTAGATGTTTTAAGACAAACGTCTCTGTTTTATCGACAGTCCTTAACAAAGCAACAGATCAAAGCGGTCAAGGCCTGGCTTTGTTCTTGTCTTCGGGTCGGTAACAAAGAGCAGATGAAAGAAGTTATTCATGCATCGCTTCAGAAACTTCCACCTATTTAACTAATTTCCCTCCATGTCATGACTAAGTAAAGCAGACTGGTGTGTGTTGCAGTTATAGTGTGTGTGTGTGTGTGTGCACGCACCCCCACGGTGTGCTAAACGCAACTTGACGAGCTTCCTGCTGCTGCAAAGTGAAAGCTGCCGGCAGCCGTGCAGCTGTCAGGCCAGCTGATCATCCATTACTGCCTGTTAGTGAGCGAGCGACAACATGTTTGCAGGCGGGGTGTGTGTGTGTGTGTGTGTGAGCGGGGGGTCCAGGCGTGGCGGTGGTGAGGGGGTGTACAGCCACCAAAAGTGGCCGTTTTTTAGGTCAGCTGATCCTCCAGCTGAATGAAAATACCACCTAGTGTGTTTAAAAGAGAAGAACTACCACCCCACGAGCTAGCTAGCGTGTCCTGCTAGCTCGCCGTGCTGGTGAAAGCAGAGAGGGGAGATGGGGACAGGCCTCAGACGAGTCGCTCCAGTTGTGAAAACAGCATCGATCGGAATGTTCCGCCCTGAAGGAACTAGCGAGGATGCTAACTAGCGCTGGAAGCCTTAACTTCTGCTCCTCGAGTGTTGATTTAGAAGATGGATGTTGCTTTTTGCATGAACACATGGGAAAGATGGCATGATCTGGAGCTCTGCAGGCCTGGCCTGAACTTCGCCGAGCACTCAGACAATATTTCTCACACTTTTCCGTCCAAACCTGGTATTTAGGCAGTCGGACGTCAGCAAATTAATTTTGGCCATCCATCCTGGGGAGGACAAGCGATGGGTTTGCTCCGGGGGAAGGCTAATTGAACGCTGCGTCAAAAGCCTTCATGATGGCTAATACCGTTCATTACTCACCTCCCCCGGCGCCGTGACACACACGCACGCGTGGCCTCCCGTCCTACCTTCGGAGGGGCACCTGGGGGTGGGGTGGCGGGCGCTGGCAGCCATGACAGCTCACAAGGTCTCCACATGGGAAAATAGATGTGGGGAGATAAATACATCGTGGGACGGACTCTCTCCCGCCGCAGCGAGGCACTTCCAGGACGGTGAAGTATTGTGGCGTAGCGCTCAGGAAAAGGTCGCTCGCTCGCTAGCTCGCGGGCGCCAGGAGATGAAGTCATTTGTTAGGCATTCCAAAACGTCCAAGGGCATCGGTGGGACTCAGAACTGGGATGGCTGCTTGAAGAAGAGGAGGACGAGGCCGGGGTCGGGGCGGACCCGTCCAGGAAGGGAGGACTTAATGGCTCTAACAGCTAGTTAAAGATGGCCGCAAACACACACCTCCCCGAGCCAGCCTCACTTCCGCGCCCCAGTGAGGTATGGCTGCGCAGCGCTTGAGAAAAGGTCGCTGGCTCCAGGGAAGCCAAAGGATGGAGTCATTCGTTAGAAGACGCGTCCGAGCTCCAGCCTGAGGGTTGAAGAGTAAAGACCACCGCAGTCACATGTCAGTCCCGGGGGGGCGATGTCAGACGCACGGGCAGACCGCGCTGATAACCGGACGGCTGAATTCATGTCTGGAAAGTTCCCGACAGGCTGAAATGCACCTGAAAACCAACAATTACTCCATTTACACCAGGAAAGGAAGTTTATTGGTGGATTGGTTACTGATACGGGCTAATCTAGCCTCTAATCGCTCAATCTAGCCTGGCTTTGCCCCAGACAAAAGCCTCCGCTCAGGCCTCTTCAGGGGCGTGACGGGGCAGATAGCAGGGAGCCGCTATCTCTCTGGAAGACATGCTCCCAGACGAGCTCCAAGGGCCAGAAGCACCTTTGTTCTCCAGCGTCTCCAGAGAGCACCAGGCTAAATTAGAGGTGTCACGGCCGCCGACAGCGGAGCGAGGAGGGGACGGCTGCTCCGTCTGGAAGCCCCGCGCCTGCTCCGCTATCGCGGCGGCCATCTGACGCCGCCTGAGCGCTGATCACAGGTCATCCATCATCCTCAGAGGCGAGTGCGAGACCCCGAGCAGGTCAGGAAACGTTCGATTGTCCCATCACCCAACAAAAGCTGGGTGTGGAACGGAGGCCTGGGCCTGGCTTGGCTCAGGCCGGCCAAGGCCGACCCGGAACGTGGCTCCAGTACAACCCGGCCAACGACCCTGCTAACGACCCCCGAGACATCCATCCAGACCACTGGCATACTAACGTAAAGACTCTCAGTTGACATTAGCATGCCAGTGGTCCACAAGGGCTATATCTGCTAGCTCTGCACCCAACCTGATCAGAACTGATGAAGCCTTTTGGATAGAAGGAGAAACGATTTCCAAATGAAAATCGAGAAGTCCAGATGAACACAGAATCTTTTCTCGGATAACTATGACCTGGATGACTGAGAACCTACACAGACCTCCAGCCTCTCTGAAACATGGGTGTGACAGGTTCCAGTCCTGTTCCACCCCAGAGGTCTGCTCCTTGTCTGGAAGCAGCGTGTTTTCCACCAGGGTGGAGGTTTTCCGCTGCGTTTGAGTTAGAAAAGCTCAGGCAGACAAAGGTCTGTTTTTCCTGCTGAAGGAAAACGAACCGCAACAAAATAAAGAACAAAATGTGCCAATAGTAGCAGAAATCACACACACACACACACACACACACACACACACACGCGCAGACCGTCTCTGTGACAAGGTCAGCGCTGATGAGGGCAGGCCCCCGGGAGCCGGACGAGGAACAGATCACATAAAACACCACAGAAGAAGAGGGAAGATGAAGAGGAGCTGATCTGTCTGATAGGAGTTCTGGGTAATTAATTGGAAACTCAATTATCCAAACCTTACTTCAGCAGTCTCAATTCATTAGCGGATAAAGAGGCTCGCCCCTCGCCCCGCTGACACGCAGAGGCAGTCAGGAAAGCGGGAAAAAACGCTTCCTTTCTTCAGGACCCTCAGGTTGCCTCGAGCCGCTTTTGTCCGGGTAATCAACAAACGGGCGCGAGCGCCACCCACGGGCGTGCGCGCACGCTGGAAGACAACAAAGCGACGGCGGGGACGCTGCCGGCGTGCTGGGAGCAACATCGCCGCGCTGCTCCGCGGAGACCGTCTCGCCGAGGTGGGACGAGCGGGACGCCAAGGCGCGCTTTGATTGACGCCTGCGCTCGTCCTTTTAATTATTCCTCAAAGTAGAAGGGGACAGACGTCCCCCCCGACACACCCCTGACCCCCCCGCAGCAAAATCTCATTTCCAGGGGTTAGCGTGCATGACAAAAATGTCATCACGGCCAAAATGGCTCCGAGCAGCGACAACCTTTCCCAGGGAAATGATATTTTTCCAATCGGGCGGAAGGCGGATCGTGTCACCCTCGTTAAAGCCTTGATAGCAGGTCTTTAATATTCACCGTCTTAATTAGGGCCACAGTTAATTTCATTAAATTCTTTGGCTGCTAAATGAAGCAGATTATGAGACATCTTTTATTGCGGAGCGTGAAATTACAGCCTGCCGCTGCCAATGGCGGGCAGAAACTAATGAATTACAGGGTAAATAACACCCGAATTAACCATCCAATTTAACTCCTTACAAAGCACCCGACGCCGAGGGGGGACGAGAGGACTTGTCAAAACCACCCAGCCCCGCGCTCGTCTGCAGCCCCGCAAGAGGCAATTACCACCACAACACCAATCAGCCCCGGCGGGATGGAGACGGGCTTCCGCCAGCGCCCTGGCCCTTCACGGGAGGAGGTGGGGCCGGCAACCGCCGTCCGTCAACCGCTCTGCGTTTGCTAACACCTCCCACGCAGCTCCACCAAAGAGTAACACCACTACCAGCCGGGGCGAATCCTCTGGTTCCTGAAGTTATGTTCTGGTTCTGAACCAAGCAGAGGTTTCATTCGCCACACGAGCGCCCCCTGGCGGCTCCGCCCCCTTCTGCTAACCACTGCTTGACGTGGAGACATTGGAGCAAACTTGAGTTTTAATTTTAATTTCGCCGGCGGTGACATCTGAGTGAACTGGCCCCGAACTGGCCTGGAAACGAGCCGCTCGGCACCTGCTAAAAAGCTCAGGTGAGCTCCGGTCCAGCTCCGGTCCAGCTCCGGTCCAACACCAGCCTGGATCAGTGCCGAGTAAAGAGACGTTCAGGAACGGGCTGAACGAACGGCGCGGCGTCCCAGCGGCCCGGCTGCTGTGTCGGGGAGAATTAATTTGTCAGATTGTTGGTTTTCAAAGTGCCTCGGTCAGCCGCTCGACAGAGACTCGAGCGGGGCCTCGCTCTCTCTCCGGTAATTAGCGGTTAATTAGCGGCGTAGAGCAGATGTCGAAGGAGCCCTGCGTCGTCAACAGCCTCTGCAAACAAAGCTGGACGCATCCACTCACTTCAAGAGACAAGAAACGGGGGGAAAAAGAGCGAGTGGCTGCTGGAGGAGCCAGCGTTCCCTCTGAGGGTTCTTCCCACTCCAGGTTCCAGCCCGGAGATGCTCCTCCAGGACGGATATTTGTGAAATAAATGCAGATTATCTGGATCTTCAGGCTGCAACCGTCAGCGACAACAAGGCCTAAGGAGCTGCGGGAGGCGTCCCTCAGGGCCCCGCATCAGGCCCCCTTCAGTCCCACAGCGAGCTTTATTCTGCAAGGACTCGGAACCACCCGCGGAAAGGCGCTAACCGCTAAAAAAGACAACAAAGTCTGAGTGGAGGCTGCAGTTTGTGTTGGTGTTATTAAACGTGGCTCCGTTCCCAGTGGGAGACGCAGTCGGAGCGCCGGCTCGTTAAATAAAGGAGAAGGTAAACCAGAGAGCAAATGGAGCGTTAATGGGCAAAAGGTAGTTGAACCCTGAATGTGAAGTGCAGCATGCATGCACACACACACACACACACACACACACACACAGAGGCCGACTGGAGTGTCTAATTAGGGAGCAGGTCTGCGGTGTGTCGAGCCCGTGGTCGACACTGAGATTCAGGCAGGGAGACGAGGCGAGCGCCACCACAGGGAACCATCAAATCAATTAGCGTCCACTTCCGAAAGCACACAAGAGGGCAGCGCCGGGCGCTCTGCCTCACAGCGCTGCCGTTTCTGCTCGCGTCTGCTGCGGAGGAGCGTCAGCCGCTTGACCGCGCCCAGCGCCTCGCGTCACGCCGGGCCCGGCTACCTCTGCGTCGCTCCTCATTAGCACCGGTTCCCTCAGCTGACTCCAGCTCCAGCTGAGCAGGTTCGGGACAATAATTACACACAGCTCAGACGCAGCAGATGTCACGTGACCCGAAATCGCCACATCCCCGGTTTTAGCCATTTTTGGCCGAAAGAAGGCAAAGGATGCTGAACTAATCCTACTTTTATAGTATCATGAATTAGTGTCATAAATTTCACAGCTTTGTATCTAACAAAACAATCAGTAAGAGACAAAAATAACGAATAACTGAGGAAATCGAGGTTTGCCTCCCTGGCACAAGTGCGTTTTCACAGAAGACGACAATCGGAAGCCGCTGGGAGCTGCGGAGGGACGGCGGTTTCACCCGTTGACTGATGGAAACTGGTCGCTTCAGAGCGCCAACACACTCTCTCTCTCTCTCTCACGCACACACACACACACACCCAGTCCACATGTCTCGCCGGCGCTCTCCTGGCGAGGTGGCGCCGAATCACAGATGCGATTTGTTCATTAGGAGATTAGAGACGAGGCCGCGGCGAGGACGCGCGAGGCCCTGATTAGCACTGGCTAATTGCCTGATTCGCTTGTTGGGAGAACCCTCACCTCCGGCCTCACCCCTCCCTCCCCCCGTACGGGAGAGGAGCTCGTTTGTGTGAAATAAAGAGCCGGTTCAGGTGCTCCGCTCTCCACCGCAGCGGGCGTGAGCCTGGATGTTTGCTGGCCTTCTCCTTCATCCTCAGCTTCCTCCTCTTCTCTTTTCTTTCCTGCAAAACGCTGCCGCCAGCGCGCCAATCAAACGGCTCCAGATGACAAAAAAAGAGCGGTCTTTGAACACAGATGCCTGAAGTGGCTGAACAGAGGGAAGGCAAAAAAAGAAAAACCAGAAAGAAGAGAGGGCGAGGAAAAGGAGCGGCGGAGGGAGTGGCTCTCCTGCTCCTAATGATGCGGCTGGAGGACCCAGGAGAGCCCCTCACTCTAATTGATGTTAAGTGTGTGATTTCACTGCTAATCAAGGCCGAAACATCAAACAGAGAGAACGAGAGCGAGAGAGGGAGAGCGAGAGAGAGAGAGAGGGAGAGAGAGAGACTCACCTGTTTGATGGGAATGGCTCGCCCGCTCCCGATGCTGTCGGCTCGAGCTTCCAGGCCCTTCTTCTCCTTGTCCGTCTCGCTCGCCTTCCTCGACTGCGGAGCAGATGAGACGTGGACGCTTATGACCGGCGGCCAGTTCAACGCCGCTACAGCCAAACCAGTCAAACCAGAGTGGTTTCTGCCAACGGACCGGCTGTGATCATCAGATTTACTGAACATTGATGAAGACTCCTGGCTGGGTGCAAAAAATGTATTCCTGCTGGTCTTGTGTATGTAATTACCATGTAATTAACCAGTAAACACGACACTGGTGGAAACTGATACATTAGTAATGCCATTTTTTCAGACAAGCGCGGTTTCCAGGGAGACGCTCACAGTGAAGAGGTTGGAGCGGCGTTTGGACTGCTTGCGGACGGGCGTGGGGGTGTTGGTGGTCTGCGGGACGTCGATGCGGAGCTCCTTCTGGCTGGTGCTGGGCGTGGACGGCACCGACGAAGAGTAGTCGCTCAGGCTGCCGCCGCCGTTGCTGGTCTGGAGGACAAGAGGGAGAGGAGGCTGAGAATGGAGGAAGAGGAAGAGTGAAAGGGTGTGTGTGTGTGTGTGTGTGTGAACCGACCTGGCTGATGTGGACGGCCGACACTTGCGCGGCGCAGACGGACGAGTGACTGGGCGAGTTGGGGAGCGACTTGCACGGCCCGATGGACAGCTGCTGCTTCTTCTTGTTGGCCACGATCTTCTGGGCCACTGCGACACACAAGTCATGTGACTCGGTGAGACCAGGACGCGAGGACGCGCCCCAGAGCGCAACGCTTCCAGGACCCAACCTAACATTTACACTGGCTCCGTCTGTTTGGGCTCTTCAACGCTCCACCGTCGGTTCTCCTCCAGCTCGCCGCTGCCCTTGGCGCGGCCCCGGTGTCACCTGGCGGTAAATGTTTACGACCGGCTCCTCGTTAAGGGAGAGCGAGGCTTTAACGAGACCAATTAAAACAATGGCCTCATGTGTTTATTGCAACAGAGGTAATGGAGTCACTAAAGTTTTAACTCTCTCCTCTCCCGACTCCTCAGACCTGGTCCGCTCCTGGTCTTTAATGAGACTATTTACGGACGCTAGCGCGTGATGCTAGCGGGGCCGGAGCGGAGAGGCTGCGGCCCCCTGCGGCTGTGAGGAGCAGCTATGATAAGGTTGTGCTAAGGACTTAAACTGTGCGGCTGATGTCGTTTACCGTAATCCATCAATCTCGGTTCCGCTTGGAGACGCTGCCATCGGGTCTAAAGGGAACCTCACCGCTTTGATCCGATTTACGACGGGGCCGAGCCACCAGCTAGCATAAAACGGGACAGGGAGGTCAAACAATCGGAGAGGGACTTAAAGAGACGCTTTCCTGGGGCTCAAATGATACGTCTCAATAAAGACGAGCACGTTTTTATCGTTTTTAAAGTTTTTTTTTTTCACAATCAGGATCAGCGTTTGAATTTACAGTGATGAGTGTGTGTCTGGTGTGTGTTTTAGGGGGGTGGGGGTCACCAACTTTGTCTAAGAGTGTTTAACATCTGCAGTCTCAGAAAAATGAACTGTATGTGTGTGTGTGTGTGTGTCAGGATGGGGTGGAGGGGGGGTTGCGTCGGTGTAATTAGGCTAATTAAATTAGCTCGCTGATGGACGAGGGAACATGGCGCTGTCACCCTCCTCCACCTTAGCCTCCATCTCTCACACAGAGGTCACTCCCCCTAAGTGGACCAGGCTTCACTTCATATTACAGAAGATCCACACACACACACACACACACACACACACACACACTCCTGCAGCCTAACAAAGAAAGTGAATGGATGAAATAAAAACACTCTTCGTCTCTGAAGGTATGTTCAGGAGTGGTCAGGGGCAACATTAGCTTTAGCTCACCAGTTAGACATTTCACCGACTCCAACGGGAAAAAAACGATCATCAGTGTCACAACCTGGATGACAGTCGAAAACCACACAAACCCCCTCCATCCCTCCACCCCTCCCTCCCTCCCTCGCTCCCCCCATCTCTCCCCCCATCTCCCCTGGATCTAAAAACCATCATGATGATGAGGGGGCCAATTATTTTTAACGCTAAATGTTGTGGTCACTCGTGTAGCCTCTTCTCTCCTTCATTGTGCAGCCACTGAAACTCATCAAAACCTTTATCGTGTTCACACACACACACACACACACACACACTAATCAAGTGAAATTAGAGCGAATCAGCACTTCTTCACTGGAAGCCTCTGCTTGTCGCCGTGACGATGCAGCCGATTGTGAAGCTGGATACGGGAGATGTAATTAAAGCCCCCACCCCCACCGTCTGACCAACCATAATTGATTCGGACTCTGAATGAAGCGAAGGTCATGGAGATATGCACGCCGGATCAATACACACACACACACGCACGCACACACTCTCTCAAGCTTTTTCATAAATTGTCATTTCATTTACAATCGACAGGCCCGACACACGTTTGCAAATGCCATTTAAATCAGCGCCCCAATCTGTCAGAGATGTAAGAAAAGTGGTAACCATTTAAATAAATATGTATTTATATGATCAATACCGACAAACAGTGACAATATGATAAACCTCAGGAGAAGAGATGGAGGAACGAAAGTAGAAAATTACATCTGGTGTTAAATATTCAAGAAACACCCACACACACACACACACACACACACACACACACACACACACACACACACACACACAGAGCTCCAGGCAGCTGTCGTCTTTCGGGTGTTGACACAAAACATTAGACTCGATGTCTGCTGGATGATTAAAATACTGATTAATTTGAGATAATGACAAGAAAAACACCAGAGACGAGAAAACACAGATACACACACTGGAATAATTAAGAAGATAATAAGGCATCGTTTAGTGTGGAAAACTTCCTCCTGGCCAACAGACAGTCTCTCTCTCTCTCTCTCACACACACACACACACACACACACACACACACACACACACACACTGATACAGGACCCGAGCTCTTCCACGGTCACAAACACACGAGGCCGGAACTCTGCTCCTTCACTGCCCCCTTCAGGACAAACCACGCAATGACACGTCACGCAGCGTGTTCAGCCAGTTGATCACGTGACGGAGAAACTGTGCCAAAACGCTCCAATTTAAGCCACAGATATAGAGCAAGATCGCAGGGTAAACACGTTGTGTATCAATCCGCTGCCTACGAAATACGCTCCCCCGTCACCGCCACAAAATTTTCATTTGATTTAAATCTGACTCAAAATCTATTAGACTCTGCCTGAAATCTTATCGACCTTGCACGACGACCCCAGACACTTTCTGCTAATGTCAAATTTTTATGATTTTCTCGAAAGAAGAGTGGTTTCTGCCAGGTTTAGGCCCCTCCCTGCCTCTCTCCCCTTAATTGCTGTTCGGTTTCAGCTAAATAGTCGATGGGCCCATTTAATTTGTAATTCATGTGCGATTAGGAGAGTCAGAATGGCTCCGGCTGGGG
Source organism: Tetraodon nigroviridis (assembly GCA_000180735.1). Classification (NCBI taxonomy): domain Eukaryota; kingdom Metazoa; phylum Chordata; class Actinopteri; order Tetraodontiformes; family Tetraodontidae; genus Tetraodon; species Tetraodon nigroviridis. The sequence goes on along the minus strand of CAAE01008045.1, from coordinate 2,409 downwards.
TAAGGGCGGAGGGAAGGGGAATGTCACCTTCCCAGAGGAGCGGATTACAGTAAAGACTTGCTCGTACCGTCCTGGAAGACGCGCTCCACGTTGAGCCCGTAGGTTGCGCAGGTTTCGTAGTAGGTGCAGCGCTTGAGTTCGTTGGACAGCTTCCGAGCTCGGCTGTCTTCGATCACTCTGGGGTTGGCGGAGGTTATGGCATCTGCAGGAGGAAATCACAAATATCATGGAATGAAACAGACCTTTACTGGCTCCTCTGGTCCTTTAAAAAAGTCCTAATTTATACAAAAAAATGTAAAAGTTTAATATTTGAGTTGAGTTGAAACGTTTTCGATATTCTGGCGCCCCCTGCTGTTCGAGATCAATAGTTTTTCCAGCCTTATTCCCTATTTAAAAATATTGTTAACGATTTAAATCTTAGGAATTTACTTCTCGGTGACTGTCCAGGAATAACTTTAGGTTAAGCTACCAAAGTTAACTAAAGTAACCTCATTTAAAAACTTTTGATAAACTGTTCAAAACATCACTAGCTATGAGCCACTTCTGGCTCCAGAATAGGATCTAGGTTTAAAAAAGGGCAAAGTGTAAATAAAATTTCATTTGTTAAGATATAATCATTTGTTATCTCGTCTCATCTGTTATCCAACCGTCCGCGGGCAGAGCACCAACTGTAATGACAGGCCCGAGGCGCTAGGTGGCAGCAACACCACAGAAACGCCCTGGGACCGCGCGTTGGAGCGTGTGCGCGCGTACCTTGCGTGCCGACCAGCACCAGCGGCAGGTCAGCCGGGTTCCTGTAGCTGGCGAGGCGGTTGAAGTAGTGATAAACGGTCTGGAAGCTGTTCTCGTCCTCCAGACTGAAGACGAAGATCACGGCGTCAACCCACAGAGCAAACTGGGAGAGAGAGAGAGGGAGAGGGAGAGAGAGAGGGAGAGAGAGGGAGGTGGTTACCGTCACGCCATTCTTCTGGAGAACGGATGGAAGCTGCAGCGATTTGGTGGATTCAGAAAAACGAGGCGCTTTTATCCTGAAAACACCCTTTCCCTGAGAGGAAGACGATCCGTGCGAGGTGGACAGGTGAATTATTCATGAACACTTCTATAAAACTCCATTTGGTCACCTCACAGGATGGAGAGGGTGAAGGAGAAGTGTGACCCACTTTTATGGATCCAGGATGGGAATAAAAGGAGGAATTCTGCCGCGAGCGTCTTCCTGTGGCGTCTGCGGGTTCTGAGGCTGCAGCACCCACCTGAGCCTCTGGGGGGCCTCCTTCATCCCTGATGAGCAGCAGGTGCGACTGGCCGTCCACCACGATCTCCTTCTTGAAGCGGCCGCCTGCAGGAGACAACAGCCGGTGTCAGAGCGGAAACACGTGCACGTGCACGGCGGACGTGGGTGTTCTAGTCTGACGGGATGGATGGATGGATGGATGGATGGATGGATGGATCAGGGGACTGATGGGTGCTACACAGGAGGGCAACGTTTACTAGGGACATTACTGAAGAAGTGTGGACAGCAGCTATCTCTCTCTCTCACACACACACACACACACACACACACACACACAGATCGCTGGAGCTGTGCGATATTATCGATAGTGTTTGACTATTTTTAAATCTGCTGCTTCTTCTTCTTCTTCTGCTTCCTCAGGTTATTTCTGGCTGAAACTTGAGATCAGGACGCGTGTGTGTGTGTGTGTGTGTGTGTGTGTGTGTCCTCTGGTGGTCTGTGGCCTCCTGGTCCCCTGAGAAGATGTTTCCTTGGAAGTCCTTCGAGGTTCAGCCCGGAGCGACTTGGGTTCTCCCAGGTTTTGCGGGTGGGGGATTTCACCCTGGAGGTTGGTGCTGAAACGGTCCAGAAGGCCCGTTTTGGCTCCTGGAGTCTAGAAACCAGTCCTGCACCAGGCTGGTGCTGCCAGGTCAGACTGATGAAGGTCATCAGCTGTGAACAGGCTGTGTTTTTAGCCTGTAGTCATCGTCATGGCGACGGTTCCTTGGCCTCTGAGCAGAACTTCCTGTTTCTGAGAGGACCGTGGTCTTTCTCTGTTCCCTTGCTTCGTTCTGGGTGAGGGTGGGAGGAAAAAACTCTTCCCAAACTTTACAAGAAGCGGAGGAACCCAAAAACGGGACTCCGGGTTATTTTGGGCCGCCGAGATGGTTCGGCCAATCAGAGAGCAGAGAGAGCTGCAGCCGAACATGTGGCGGTCTGCGCCGCGGTAATGATAGAGGGGATGTTTATGTGGGACACACACACACACTCACACACACACACACACACAGCATTTTATGAGGTTGGTGAAAGGGCCAGTTTCCTCCCTGTTCACATATTTGTTGAGATGTTTGTGTTGCACTTAAATGAAAGGCGAAAGTCCCGATTTAAGGGATTTTAAGGGATTTTAGGGCTCGTTC
>CAAE01008042.1:0-11017 GCA_000180735.1 Tetraodon nigroviridis | reverse complement strand
GGCGGTCACGGTGCTCAGAGTCAGAACCACAGAAACTCCTAAAACCACCTTAGAAGCTGTGGACATCACGTTTGCGCTAGCCTCTGCTAGCCGGCTGCTAACGCTTAGCGTCAACGCTTGGCTTCTTCTTCTTCGCTCAGGTCTTTACCGGGGGTGGGCGGTGTCGCCCCCACTAGGCGACTTCTGGCACTGCAGGCCAACGACTACTAAGTCAGAAATTCCGTTTTTAACGCAAATATCAAAGGTTTACGGCACAAAATAGCAACGATGCTATTCACAGATTCACGCTCTCTAAATGCAGAGTTTATTGATCAAATATCAGAAACTGGGCCAGACGTGGAGGCGAAGGTCAAAGGTCATCACAGATATTTACAGGCTGGCTTTTACACCTTCGTTCAGTCCTTTCAGGCTTCCCCCTCTGGAAATGTTCAATTAGGAGCTAATAAAGCAGAAAAAAGTGGCCAGCGTTGACGACCTTGGACAGGTTAGCGCCGCCAGAGTCACATGATCCCCTCAGCAGCTTCTTCCTACGCCGATCGGCCAACAGCTTCAGGAGGAAAACAGTCGGCTAAAAGAGAAGGGCAGAGCAGCAAAGCTTCCTCCAGCCCTGTAACCGTGGCAACTACCCGCTGGGAACCATGACGACGGCTCTGAGGCCGTCAGCTGCTTGAGAAACAGAAAGTCTTATTTACAAGGTCAGAGGTCAGGTCAGAGCCTGGGCTGGTCCTGGTCTGAGGGGTCCTCTCACACACACACACACACACACACGCGCCTTCCCGGTCTGGAAGAGGATGGAAGCGTCCATGTTTCCATGGAAACCCAGGGGTGCGGTCCTGAACCGCCGGGCCTGAGCTTCGCTGGTGGCGCCAGGTGCGGTGTGGGCGGGGCCAGACCGGTTGTGGTCTGAGCGATGGTGGCTCGTCATAACAACCAACCCCAACCTCCAGAGCAGCACTGGGTCAGGGTTGTGTGTGTGTGTGTAGACACTCCTCTGGCTCCGCCCCCTACTGACGGACCTCGTTAGCGATCAGACTGTCCTCCCCTGACTGGAAATCGGCCTCGTTGATGTTGTTCCCTCCGTTCATTAGCTCCTCCTCCTGCAGCGAGCTCCGGCCCTCCTCGCCGCCGCCGCCGCCGGCACCGCCCAGCTCCTCTGTGTTTGGGTCCTGGAGCACCTGAGCGATGTACATCTGCTGCTGCCAGCGCAGAGGGACGACACACACCTGTCTGAGTCTCCGGGCGTGGCTGGCTGCTATCACCACGGTAACGAGCGACTGACCTGAGGTTTGGCGCCGGGTGAGGAGGTGGGCGGGGCCGGACATCCGTTCTCCATCACAGCGTCCGTCTCCGTGTCCTTGGTGTCGATCTGAGCAGAGACAGAAGGTGAGGCGAGCGGCGGCGGCGGCGCGCGGACTCAGGCTCACCTTGTAGTTGTGAGCGCTCAGATACTTGAAGTGTCCGAAGCAGACGTGCGACAGGCACACCACGATGGTGACGATCAGCACCACCAGCGTGAACATGGACGTCGGCGTCTCGAAACCTGCGCCACACCACACCCGGGTCACGGCGCTCTGCCTCAGCTCGGTTAGCCAGCGTTACTAGCGGCCACTGAGCCAGAGCTGGCTGCTTGCGCTGAAGCTAACTGAAGCTAACAGCTAGGCTCACCTGTGCGAACGGTGGAGAAGAAGAGCAGCCAGAAGAGGCAGAGGATGGGCGCGGCCACCACCTGGGTCACGGCTCCAGAGTGGATCTTCTTGTCCAGCTTGGACGGCAGGTAGGCGTAGTACATGTTGTACCGGTCCACCAGGTGTTTCAGCAGCATGTACATCAGACCTGCAGGTCACATCAAAGGCATCATCAAAGGCAGCAGCAAAGACCAACCGGCGGGTCCGAAGAGGAGGAGGAAGGTGGGGCCCCCTTCTGGGGAGGCCTCGGCTAGCATTTAGCATTTAACGCTACCACTACTTCCAGCTGCCTCTCTATCGGTGGCCTAGCGGCGGTAGGGTTGCCATAGCGACGGCAGACACAGACCGAAGGGGACGATGATGGGGCAGGTGATGCTGTAGGCCATCACCACGGTGAAGACGTTCATCATCCAGGCGTACGCCGCTCCGAACTGGAACTCATAGGCCTGGTGCTGCGGAGAGCCGAGGCAGCGTTCAGACAGGGACCTACACACACTCACACACACACGCACACACACTCACGCGCTTCACGTTGCGGCGGTCGGCGGCCGAGCGCGCCAGGCACAGGCGGATCATGTACATGAGCAGACCCGGGATCCTCAGCAGGTCCATGGCGTTGCCGATGAAGGCGGAGGCGATGACGTAGTTGACGAAGAAGGCTCCATTGTCGGGCAGGAAGACGCACCTGAGGGACACCAAGGTCCAGACTGGGGTCATGTGACTGGGTGGGGGACGTGCGGACGCCGTGGGACACGTACTCGAATCGGACGGTCCCGTCTGCCAGGAACTTCTTATCGAAGAGCCAGCGGAAGAAGACGTCCAGGCTGAGGACAGACACGGGAACAGGCTCAGTGGGGACGGCGGGGGGACGGCGGGGACCCTCGGTCCACATGTTGGTACCTGCTGAGTCCCAGAGACGGCAGCAGCAGGACCATGAAGATCAGGAAGGTGTAGCACTTGTGCATCGTGGTCCTGTTCTCTCCAGACCTACAGCAGGACACAAGACCCACTCACACCTGGACCGGATCAGGGTGCACCGGACTGGAAGCACTGGACTGGACTGGACTACCTGGACTGGACTAACTAGACTGGACTGGACTGACTGGACTGGACTAACTGGACTGGACTGACTGGACTGGACTAACTGGACTGGACTACCTGGACTGGACTAACTGGACTGGACCTGCCCGGCGGTTCCAGACTGTGCTTCTGCCCTGGTTCTACCTGGTCCAGTGGGCCTCGAAGAAAGCCGAGTAGTAGACGATGGTGGGCAGCAGGGCGGAGAAGGCCCAGAGCAGGAGGGTCGGGAAGAACTGGGTCACGATGGGGTTCTGAGGAGAAGCAGCAGCGTTAGCCGGGGCCCCCTCCAGGACCGAGGTCCAGGAGCAGCTCCTACGTTCAGGTACTCCACAGGCTTGGTGACGTTGAACTTGTCCATGGTGGAGATGATGATGGCCGGCGTGGTGAGGAAGAAGAGCAGGAGGAACAGGATGCAGTTGATGACGAAGCAGCGGATCCACCAGGAGACGCCCCCCAAGGACAGATGTTCCCTGCAGGAGCAGAGAGGAGCTGAGCCCGGTGCGGGACCAGGAGGACCGGCGCCGACCTACCAGCGGACGTTCTGGGGGTCGGGGGCGTAGGAGACGCTCCAGCGCTGGACGTGCAGAACCTCGCTGAACTGGGACGAGCGCGGCTCCTGCCGGCACCGGCAGCCCTGGACCTGGCAGGCGTTGAAGTCCTTCAGGATCCTGAGGAGAAGCGGGGGCGGAGCCAGCGTGAGAGGCGGGGCCAGAGGGGCCGCTGGCGCGCAGGTGCTACTCACAGGGCGGTGGTGGCCTCGTTCTGGAAGGTGACGAAGGCCATGCCCAGAGGCTTGCTGTGGACCTTCTCCTTCTCCTTCCTGTACTCCTCCTTCAGTTTCACCTCCCTCCTGGTGTAGAAGCTCACCGCCTCCTCCTGCACCGCAACACAAGCTACCGTCTGTGTAGGTTCTCAGTCATCCAGGTCATAGTTATCCGAGAAAAGATTCTGTGTTCATCTGGACGTTTCAATTTTCTTTTTGGAAAACGTTTCTCCTTCTATCCAAAAGGCTTCATCAGTTCTGATCCGTTACAGTGCAGAGCTTGAAGATAGAGCCCTTTTGGACCATTGGCATGCTAATGTCAACTGAGAGTCATTGCATTAGCATGCCAGTGGCCTGAATGGATGTCTCGGGGGTCGTTGGTAGGGTCGTTGGCAGAGTCGTTGACCTGGTTTTTCTTTTGACTGCTGACGCTAACAGGCCAGCGGCGGGACATGCCCCCTCACCGCCCCTCCTCCAGCCTCGGAGAGGAGCGGTGGAGAACCTGGGTGGAGGCGTGCCTCACCTCCTCGCAGCCGGCCAGGGCGCAGCAGCAGAGGTGTCCGCAGGGCTTGGGGTTGATCATGGTGGGGACGTGCTCCTTGGCCATCAGGTCGGTGAAGAACTTCTTGCTGCGCTCCACCTTCTTCCTGAGGAGAGCAGAAGACAGGTGAGGCTCCTCCGGAGCTGCTGGCCTCCTCCTCCTGCTGGTACCTCTCAGCGTTCAGGGCCATCAGCTTGGCCACGTTGTAGCAGATCCGAGCCTCCAGGACCACGCAGTTCTGGTAGGCCTGCCTGCGGACGCAGGAGAAGCCGGCGGGTCAGAGCGGCGCCAGTTCCTCTGCCTCCATGCCAGGAACTTACTGGAAGTGCTGCTTGATCTGGCTCTCCTCGGCATACTTGGAGACGCCGTTAATGAACAAGGTGCGTTTCACCTGAAAGACAGGAAGCTGAGCTCCGAGCTCTGAGGAGCAGCCCTGCTCCATCCCCGCGTCCCCGCGTCCTACCAGGTCGTCCTCCTTGTAGTGCATCTTGGACGTGTGTCTCCTCATGCTGTAGACGGTCAGCAGAAGGTACATGAAGGCGAAGGAGGTGTGCAGCCAGAGGAGGTTGGTCCTGGACACAAACCAGAGGGTCCCCGGGTCAGTTCCTGCTGCTAGGCTAGGCTAGGCTAGGCTAGGCTCAACACTCACCCTGACTTGAGGTTGGCGATGGTGGTGCGTCCGAAGCTGTAGGCGTTGTTTTCTGGAGAGAAGACCAACAGATGTTTGACCCTCGGTACTGAGACAGGAACTCAGAACTCAGCTAGAACCAGAACCAGAACCAGAGCAGAAGCTAATGTTCTAACCAGGAGGAACCTGAGGGAACAGCAGACCCAAAACGCAGCAGTGTTTGGGCGAGCCTCCAATGCAGACAGAACCACAGAACCACAGAACCACAGAACCACGGAGCTACGGAGCTACAGACCCCCAGGGCCCCGGGCCCCCGGGCCCCGGGCTAGCGGGCCGGCTGGCTTCTGCTGGTTACCTTCTCTAGAAGGAGGTCCAGAAGCTCCCTGGCTGATGAACGCGTCTTTACTGATTATTCTAACTAGAACCAGGAGACAAAAGAGGCGGTTAAACCAGCAACCAGACCTCCGAGGAGGACGCGGACCGTCCGTCCGTCCCTGGCATCCACCGGCCTGTCAGCCTGACTACAGCCTCTCTGGCCGTTACCGCGGCGACGGGAGCACAGCCTCAGCGGCGTCTCACCCAGCAGGTCTCCGGAGAAGTTGATGGGCAGGATGATCCCGACCGAGAGGACGCCGATGACCACCAGCAGGCCGATGATGTGGCGCTGGAAGGACAGGTAGTGGACGGCGTCCTCGCCGCACTTCTCCCGGATCTCCTCGTCCCTGCGGGACAGGCGAGACAGGCCACGTGGTGGCGCTAGTTAGCCGCTAACGGAGTCAAGGTGAGCAGGGTGGAGACGCGGCTCACTTGATTCTGAAGATGGCCGTCAGCCAGGAGCAGAAGCCCTGCGTGAGACAAGGAGACAACCGTCAGACGGGTCCGGCGGAGGACGGGGCGGAGCCTGGACGGACGTCCTTACGTTGTCCCTCTGCTCCAGGTCAACCGAGCTGGAGACGGAGGTCAGGCGCTCGTATCTGTCCTGGGTCTCCGAGTGCACGGCCGTGGACACGCTGCAGCAACAGCGGGACAGGAGGTTAGCGCACGCCGACTGTTGTCGTCGCTATGGTAACACAGAGGCCACAACCAGGAGGAGCGGGAACGTTTCCGCTAGGACAAACACAGCCTGTCTCCTCTCAAACTAAAACACGTCCACAAAGACCGGAGGAGCTCATGGCCGTGTGGCTAAGGCTGGCTAGCACGTGACGAGGTTGGAGAACACGCGTTAGCACGTTAGCAGAGCGTTACCTTTTCACCGGCTCATAGTTATCTCTGTCGCGTCTGCGGCTACATTCAGTCAGAACAAACAGCAGCATTAGCATCGCCTCTGTTAGCATCAGGACTGTTTGTGTCACTCGGCAGGCGGTGTCACCTGACTCGTGGTCACCGTGGAGACCACCAGGAGCAACGCCACAGTCAACAGCTGAGCTACACTTTTGGCTACACGCTAGCGCGGTTACCTGTCGGCGTCGGTGACCAGAGCCAGGCGGCCGTAGTCCCACGCCACCTTCCTCAGGATGGAGAAGACAAAGAGCAGCACCTGCAAACCCAGGACCTTTCAGAATAAAAGCCTGGCTAACACCAGACGCCGCCGTTAGCTCAACGGTCAACAAGCAGCACAAGTGCCGGCGTGTGTTCACCAGGAAGCACATGAAGTCCAGGGCCAGCACGGTGGGCACGCCCCCGAAGGGCAGGCCCTGCAGCACGGTGCTGCGGATGCGGGCGGAGTAGCAGTAGTCCTTGGAGCCGGTCTGGGCGGAGCAGTTGTGGCAGGGCTGGCCCCAGGTCGCCATGGTGATGGTGGAGGTGCTGGGCACGCTCACTCCTGCATCCTGGCGGAGAACCTGGAGGAGGAAACCGCCGGCTGGAGTAAACTGCTGCGTTGCCGTGGAAACGCTGCATTTGTTACCTCTGCCAAGGAGGTCATGTGACCGTCGGAGTTGGTTGTTTTTTAGCGAAACAGCTGGAAAAAGTTGTAGGTCTGAAAGAGCGAAATCTCAGGAAACGTTGCTGACAAAGAACAGAACGGGAGCCTTTGATCTCCTCAGATCAAAGGGTTGGGGGCTTTGATCTAAGAGCACGCTAGTACGCTGGGTCACCCTCAGCTACAGCAGCTCGTCTCTCTCACACACACACACACACCCAGTGAAAGGCATGTCAGACTCTGTGTGTGTGTGGGTGTGGTGGGGGGGGGGGCGTCGGGGGTCAGTCTGTAGCTCCGTTAGCACGTGGACCTGGATCAGGACCCCAGAAGACCAGCAGGGTCAGATAAACCCTGGACAGGTGCAGGTACACACACACACACACACACACACACACACCAACAAACCCCACGTGGCTGATCACAGCAACCGGTGAAACCGGCGTGTCACGTGACGGTGGCGGCGGCCGCGGACTCGCCAGGCTGGTCCGGATCAGCACCGATTGATCAGCTGATCATCCGTCGATCCTGATCGGTGAAGGGCGGAGCGGCTGGAGGATCAGCTGGAGGTCTGATCCGGATCCTGGAGGCTGCGCACGAGCAGCCGGGAGGGTCCTCTGCGGACTCCTTACGTAAGCACCCGCCCCCCCCTCCACCCCCAGCAGCGGGAGCCCGGCGGCCCGGAGCCGCCCGGGAGCCGCGGCTCGGCGGCCCGCCCGGCCGCGCTGAGCCGCTGAGCCGCTTTGCCGTAAACCCATTAGAGGAGCCGCACCTGAGCATCCGCGCCGCTCCCGCCGCTCCGCTCAGCGCGCCGCAGCCGCGTACAGATCCCCGCGAGCGCCGCGTCCACATCCCGCCGAACACACCAGATCCACGCCCGCGCAGGCCCCGGCAGCTCCGCCCGCAGCCCGAACCTCCACCCGGTGATCATCCGCCCGCTGGACGCGTCAAAATGGAGCCGGCGAGTCTCCGGAGACGCCGAGAGCAGGAGCCGCTAGGGGGCGGCAAAACAAAAAAAAAAAAAAAAAACCCCCCCCCCCCCCCCTTTTTTATTTTTTTTTTTTTTTTTTTTTTTTTGTTGGGTGGGTATAAAAAAAAAAAAAAGCTAGGGGGAGGCAGAGAGGAGAAGAAAGGGAGGAGGGAAGGAGGAGGGGGGGAGGAGGAGGCGAGGAGGGAGGCGAGGGCGAAGGAGGGCCGGAGAGAAAGGGTAATCGGAGAAGAGACGGTGGGCTGAACGAGGGAAGAAGAAGAAGAAACCTTTGCCAAAAGAAAATGAAAAGGCCAGAGGAACAAAGCCGACTCGCAGAGAAGGGAGGAGGAGGAGGGGAGGGAGGAGGTGAGGGAGGAGGGGAGGGAGGAGGGGAGGAGGAGGAGGGGAGGGAGGACTGAGTCTATCTTGTCCCTTCACCAGCAGCAAGTCCAGGTTTCCGGGTGGGGACGGTGGTGGATGGACACCGGCCGAAGACCCCGCCCAGCCCCCCAGGGGTCTTTGATCAAGGCAACAAACCTTTGATGTCTGACCACACGTTGAGAAGACGCGTGAGACAAGAGGCCACGCCCACTTCCTGGTCAACGACCCATTTTATTCAGCAGACCTTTAAAAGCTGGAGGGAGAAATCGGAAGTTCCGCTAGGTTCCTGGTAGCACCACCTACCAGAACCTCTGAGCAGCTGCTAACCGGTAGCAGCTTCAGGTGGTCCCCTCCTCACCCGTCTGGAGGAACTCCAGGTCATGTGACCTCTGCCGGGGCCCCGGGGGGTTTCAGAGGAGGAAGGGGATGATGGCGGCTCTGGACCGAGGGTAGTCCTCAAACCTCCGCTGGTAGTCCCTGCAAGAGAGCACAGGGCTGCTGTTGACACGGCCACCGGCGCCGACGCCGGCCGTGGCGCACCTGTGGTGGTGGTAGGCCCGGGGCCCGATGGAGCACGCCGTGAAGAAGGCGAAGGCCAAGGCCGGCAGGGACCAGGTGGCCAGGGCGTAGCCGGCCCACTCCAGGATCTCCCCCAGGAAGTTGGCCCCGGACACCAGCTCGAACACGCCCCCTGTAGGGCACCGCAGCACAGCCCTGGGTCAGGGGGTGGGCGGGGTTAGGACCGGCGCGGCGGGGAGCCGCCCCTACCGCGAGGGATTCTGTAGGCCACCTCCCCCGGCCTCCTCAGGCTCCTCAGGACGTGGTCGCTGTGGATGTTGATGCCCATCCCCACCAGGAAGAGGAGGAACCCTGCGGCACACACGGCACGCCTTAGCTGGCCCCGCCCCCGGCGGGCCCCGCCCCCAGCAGCCTGGCCGCACAAGCAGGACCAGACAAACAACGGCTGACATTCTTCTTCTGTCACGCTGGGCCGTGTGATGTGTGTGTGTGTGCAGTGTGTGTGTGTGTGTGTGTGTGTGTGTGTGTGTGTGTGTGTGTGTGTGTGTGTGTGTGTGTGCGTCTGCACATTCCTGGAGTTCTGCCTGGTTCTGCTCGGGGTTTCTGCCTGGTTCTCAGGGTTTCTGCCTGGTCCTGCTCGGGGTTTCTGCCTGGTTCTGACAGGGGTGTCCTCCCTCGGCTCTGCTGAGGCTGCAGAGGCTGGCCACGACTGGCCTGCGGCGGAACGCACCTGCGGCCGCGCGGGCCCCCGGGGGCCCGGTGGCCTCGGCGGACGTGCAGTGCAGAAGGTGGTGGCCCTGCAGGAACCCGTTGAGGGAACAGAAGATGGCGGCGTAGAGGACGATGGGCAGCGGGACGGGTCGACCTCGGGTCAGAGCGGCGAAGATGACGCTCCTGCGGGAGACCAGTAGAGGAGCTAACTGTCAGCTAGCCAAGCTAAGAACCTACGCTCAAGAACAACGTCCTCCTGCCCCCACCGCCGACACACCCACACGTGGTCAGGGAACAGAAGGTTCTGTGAGCATCTGAAGCTCCCAGGGATCAAAGGTGACCAAGACCTGATCAAAGAAAACATTCTGCTGCAGTTACATCATCCCCGGGGTCAAAGTTTAAAGCACTTCCTGGGTGATTCCCGCTCCTGTTAGCATCAGTGCTAAGGAGCTGTCTGCTAAATGATGACTCCAAACAGGCTGCTGCTCCCTAAAACTCAGCCAGTCGGTAATCCTGAGCAGCCGGTCAGGCCTGGAAGGTGTTGGGACGCTCCGGCCCACCTTTCCAGGCTGCTGCTGTCCTGCGGATGAACAGCTGGAGGTTGATAATTACAGAGAGGGCAACCTTGAACACGGAGCAAAGGTCAACCCTCCCCCTGGAGCTAGCTGCTTATCAGCTAGCCCGAGCGGCTAACTCCAGCTTCAGGGGTTCAACCAGAGGAATCAAAGTTTGCCGTGTCGAGTTTCATCACAGCGGTTCGGGTCGAACAGTCCATCACCGTGGTAACGGCTTGGCCTCAGCGTCAGAGGAGGGAGATCTGCCCCAGGGAGGAGGTCTCCCGGTGTCCCCCATCACCAGCGGACGGAGGGCAGGAGCTGGGCTCTGGCTCTTGTTCTTACATGATGTCGGTAAACGTGCGTCCAGGCTCACGTCAGCGGAACGTCAGCACCCGCTTGTGAAACAGGTTTGTGGAGTAAAAGTCTCAGACGTCTGGTGGAGGTCGGCGTTGGGGTCCCACGTCTGCGGGACGCCTTCCCCAGACCCAGTTTCATCACAACTCCGCTGATCAGAGGTTCAACGAGGCCGAGCTTGTCTTTGATCTGGACCTTCTGAAGGCGGTTGGGGCCTCTCGGGCTGCTCCGGTGGCCTCGACGCATATAGATCAAAGCAACAACCGAGAACAAACACTGAGGTTCAAACTCCGGGAAGCAGAGCCCTGGAAAACACCCTGGTGAACCTGGAAAACCTGGAAAGAAGAGCTGCGCTTCTCCCCGGCCACCGGTAGAGGGGAGACCGCGGGCGCAGACGTTTGACGTCGCTGAGCTTTTCAAGTCTCCGCGATTCCATCAAACATGCTAGCTAGCAGCGCGCGTGTCACTGAGCTCAGGTGAGCTCAGCCTCACCTGCGAGCGTGCGCACGCGCGCTCTCCTCTGAAGTTCTTGGAGTGACAGCGGGCAGCCCGGGTGCCACCGAGACGCGCACCCGCCAAACACGCCCGTTACCATGACGAAAGGGAAGGAAGCGCGAGGAGTTTCCTCCACGTTGGTCCGCGAGGCAGAAACACGAGGGTGCAGAAGGAGCTCTCACCTGTGGAAATAGTGCAGCATGAAGGCGAACAGAGACAGCCGCGGCCAGGACCAGGACCAGGACCAGGACCCGGACCCGGACCCGGACTCTGGGCTGAGCAGCAGCAGCACCAGCGGCACCAGGAAGGCCGGGACCTCCTGCAGGAACCAGGCCAGTTTGGCCGGACAGGCGTAGCCTCCCGCGGAGCTGTAGCGGCCGTACGGAGTGTGGTTCCGCCTCACCTGGTGAAGCAG
>CAAE01008041.1:22266-32994 GCA_000180735.1 Tetraodon nigroviridis | reverse complement strand
ATCTCCCTGTCACAAACCTGCTGCATGTTTCTTGAGGAAAAAATAAACATTATTGTTAGCAGTTCTTGTTAGCATACATTACATTTTCTAGTTAAACAGAGTTATGTTCGTTTTGTCCAACTATTTGTTATTTTTTTATATAATATAGTAATATATATAATAATAATATAATATATTTATCCATTATTTTTAGCCAATCACCAAGGTAATTACAGGTTTGCTGCCATGGCTTTTTGTGTGATTTACATGATGACACGCTGTAGATCAGGGATGTGTTAGCAATAGCTCAATTAGTCCCAGTAAAGGCCTGGAAGCTCTTCCAGCTTCTTCGGCCTGTCAGTCAGCAACACTCCACACAAATCAATGCAAAAACTTAGACAATACTATATTTTATTAAAAAAAATTTTAAAAAATCATGAAATGATTTTTTTTTGTTTTGTTTTTTCTTGTTGAGTGCCAGTCCAGCCTTGGAATCTTGTTTCAAGATTTCCATAACCAATTTACAAAATACTATAAAGTTAAAAGACAGAGATAAAAAAAAAAGGTAATAACCTGTTTGATTTTATAAAAAACACCCCAAGGTTGATTGTACACAATGGCAACACATCGAGCCACTTAGGTTTTCAAGTTGAAAAAATCAAGTGCTTATTTTACATAGTTACCAAGTTACCAAGACTGATTCCTGGCTTATTGAAAGGTCATAATTCTGTGCTTGGTAAAGGTCGTGTCTCTGACATTTCAGGACATTTCATGGTTTATACTCCTGGACAAACATCAGGGATGACGAGCAAAACAAAAACATTTCCACTGCTAAAAAAAACAACAATTAATTGGACTTTTAATCTTACTCTCTGGCCTGTATTAATTAAATAATTAATTTATGACCCCTCCTGAGGCTCTTCTGCGTGTTGTCCAAGGTTAAAATAAAAGCTAAATGCAGGCAAAACTAATTAATTCCATGCAGTTCCAATATTTGTGTTGCTTAAATATCGTCGCTTCAAGCTGTTGGCAACAGAGGTTCTCTCGCTGACTTGACACCCTCAGCACATCTGTACAAACTTATCTTCCTACACCGACGGCCCAGAAAGGAACATGGCCAGCAGGATGAGGATGGGGGAGCAAATTAATGTTGTGAGACAAAGCTGTAGCTGAGGGACAAGGAATTGAAACATAGCTTGGTCTGGCTTTTCTTGGAGTTATTTCAATTCAGGTACATTACAGCCTTATCTTTAAAAAAGCCACACAGCCAGCAAGAATGGACCAGAGGAGCTGTGGACCCGGCACACCTGCTAATTCCGATAAAACCAACATCAAGAAAGAGGCGGGGAGGAATTTTGGCTCCTGTTTTTCGTCAGTTTTCAAACAATTTGCTGCCTCCCTCGACATCTCTTATTCATTTCCCTTGTTAATGAATCCCTCTGTTCTCTTGTCCCTCCCTCTTTCATTCCCTCCAGTCCTCCCTGTCAGGCCTGTAATAATGGGACAGTAAATTAGGAGCAGCCCATTTGCCACCGATCATCCCTTCAGCAGTTGATGTAATCTCTCACCTATCAGGTCAAAAGCTAATCAGTGTGAAGCAGTCAGTGTTATGGTCAGAATAATCAATCACTCGGCACTCACAGATGCCACATAACACTGAAGAAAGAAACACCTGCTGCTCGCATACATTTGACATGGGACACACACACCCATACAGTTAGATATCTTTTGTATTCACTGACTATTGACTAAATTATTGTATCAATGCAACATCTTTTTAGCCAAATGTTCCAATATTGCTCATATAAAGTCGCAAATAATTCTCTCTCTCCAACAGTAAATATTTCACATTTGACTTTTGCAAGGAAATCTAATAATTTGCACAGGTTTTATTCCATCGTGCAGAAAACAAAACCAGTTGCAGTTCTGCCTCCCTAATTCACTTTGTGAAAAAAAATTCTGGGAAACACGGCATGCAAATTCCTGAAGGGATTATTTCCAAAAGGCGGAGGCAGAGAGGTCTTTGAGGGGAGCTAAAATTACAGGTGAAGTGATCCCTTCTAAAATTATCCAACTCTTTTATATTGCGCCTCTGAAGAATTCATGCTCATGTTTAATTCCCTAGCCCTGATAACAAATGTCTCCTCCAAGCACCTAAAGATTAATAGACTTTTACCAGGTGCTCTCTGTCTTTTTATAACACACTCCAGCTATTTAAACGCTCAGCTGTCTGTCTGTCAGCCTACAGCGTGGGGTCATTCAGAGAAAGCATTAACCCCTGGGTATTCTTCAAAAGTGGGAATCACAGATATTGCAGACATCAGTGTAAATTTGGTTTGATTTTTAATGTTTTTTGTGGCAAAATTATGCTTTTAGCTCATTTTAAAAAAAATGCCCCCCACTGTCTACAGTATATAGAGCGCAAACCTTTTAACCACGCGATGATGCAATTACCAAGACAAGTTCAGTCCAACTGGGCCAACACTAGGCCACACTCCTCCCTGCGCCAACACAAACCAAACTTTGAGTAATGGAAAAGCATATTCAAATTTCACACTCCAATAACAACAAGTAATCAGAGCCAGTGGTGGAGCTGCATCTACAGAGGCAGCAGACCGAGGTCGTCTGATGCCGCCGCAGCCCTCTCTCACCCTCTAAACACCTGTCTGAAAATGGACACATAAATCTACAATTCACAGCCAGTCTTGCCTTTTGCACTGATACGCATCACATGAAAATACACAATGTGTTTTGGTGTGTACACAGGACATGCATAGAAAAAGATCCATATCTGTTTGATGTGGTGTTTTATGAAAACTGTCAGAAACAACCTCTTTCTCCAAAGGTATTTGCTTGCAAAGCCAAAACAGGAGACACTAAAAGGATCAGGGTGGAAAGGGATGGAATGTGGTATGGCTGAAATGATTCTGTTGCAATGCAGCATTTTGTGCAGGACGGACTGATTCGTGGGCTCCAAGTGGCACAGACTGGTGTGGCAAGCGGGAAAATGGTCCTGGACAACAAAAAAGGTTACTGAGAAGCACTTAGCACCTGGTTGAGTATAATACCTATTCTCCTCTCTCTCCCACTCTCTCTCTCTCTCTCTCTCTCTTTTGTTCTCTCTCTTACAAACACGTGCGCACATGATGCGCGCGCACACACAAAAAGCACTTTGCCTAATAGAGTAGCAGCAGTAGTCAGCGTTTCCCATGGCAGGCTGTAATCGCATGGCTGGACTCAGTGATGGATTCCAGGTTAGAGTCAGCATCAGCACCATTGAAATAAACACATGCACATGCTCGCACACACACACACGCACATACACATACAGTACATACACCCTATTCTCTTACACATTATGTGCATACAAGGCCCCATGTGAGGATTAACGCCAATATGTTGGTGTTAAATGAAAAAGGCTTACAAACAGAAATTGTTTCTCGAACTACATTTTTTCCTTATAGCAAATATTAACTCTCTTGGAGTACTGTCTTATACTTTCATTATAATGGAAAAAATAAAAATAAAAAATGTATAAATAAAAGCAATCAGCTGTGCGAATGTTCCAATTTTACTGTAACTCCAGTACTTTAATCATTAAGAGTTGAAACTGACTGGATGGACTCAATGAATGTTAGCACTCACAGGTGAAGATGGTACACCCTTGAAACAATGGGTCTGGTTGGCACTATGCTGACAAAAACTGTTCTAGTACAAGAGTGCAATGAAGAGTCCCAATCACAGTAGGTCCAGAGAGCTGCCGCTGCTGCTGCTTTTTTCCTGAAAAACGTACTCTCCAGACACCCCGTATTAGCTAGGTAATGGCAGAGTGATTCACTGAAATGAGGAGTGCCAACTGTTTTGTGGTGCTGCAGAATGCCCAGACATCTACTGACACATGCGGTCTAACAAAGAGCAGGGCAGAGCTTGACAGATGTCCTGTGCTGCGCAGAATGTCTTCCGGTCACACTGCCACAGCCATTGTAGCCATTATCGCTGCAGTTCATGCACATAACTTCAAAAAAACTAAGCGTATAAACTATTAAAATCTTAACTACCCCAAGTTAGCTCTAGGTTTTTATTTATTTATACTTGTGGTACATTTAATAGAAAGGCATGTAAATGTCACCTATCTGGTTCTCATTTTGTATCTAGAATTGATCCTGCTTTGGCATTACCTTCCAAAGGTTAGTTACAGGTTATGACTTTTTCTGCTTAACACTGAAGCAGTACCAATCTCACAAGTCTGTTTCGCTGCTAAAATCCAAATATTAACTGTTCACTTTGTTTCTACCTGAGTTTACACATTTTCAGCTTTTCACTGCATGAAATTAATCAGTTCACAGCAGTCAAAGTGGCCTAAAATTATTTGTTAACATGCAACACGGGTCTTTTTTTACTCGTGAAAGATCGATAACATCTGAGCAATGCTCTGCCTCTAGTAGTGATAATAGTGTGAACCACTAAGTTGAGCTCATCAACGTTTCATATTTATCTTTTGTACTAAGAGTGATGTAACAGTGCGTAAAGGCCCGGTCTAAATTGAACCACATGAAGCTGGGATTAGGATCATGCATTTATACTATTTGCTTTATGATACAGAGTGTGGGCGAGATAAAGTATGTTTGCTAAGAAAGATCTATTACCAGAGAAGCTTTAAGAGAGTTAAATAATTCACAAAGCATCACGCTGAATTTGTTAGCCCTCATAGAACTGCACAACTACAGATTATCTGTAACTTTAAAGCTATTGTAAAGTGTTTGCACTCTCAAACTACAGATTGGTGTGTCTTCACCGGTATACATTTAATAATTTAAATAAATTACAACATGCTGAATCTACAGTGGGCAGATATGTCGTTCTTAGGAATCAGGGACCTGTGCACTGGTCCATAAATACTGAGGAGTGTGATGATGTGAATAGTATGAGTGTGGCGGAAAAGTTATAAAAATGACAAATAGAAACAGTCATCTCCATCTTATTCAGCCTCACTTCCATTAGTGTGACAATTTCATTAAACAAACATAATGTACAAAATCATTTCCTCGACTTGGCTGGCTCCGAGAAATTAACAGCAACATGGAAGTCATGCATAATGAATGTGAACATTTGCCATCTACAAGTCTCCCACAGTCAAACATTAATTCAGTATCGCACAGGGTGTGGAGCGGCAAGAGGACGACAAATGGAGCGCAAGGAAAAGGCTCAGACTCAAAGTGAAATCTTCAGAAGTCTGACCGAGGAAAGTTCTCTGGCTGCAGAAATTCTCTAGGAAATAATGAGACATGCAGTAAATTGGCTTACAAACTCCAGTTTCATTAAGATTACATACTTAGGGTCACTGAAATGAAAAATAGACATAATACAGGCTTTAGGACAGAGGGATTTGTGCATTAATATGCACTGATTGCCCCTTGAGGCGGTTTGTAATTTGCTGTTCAGACCAATATAAATAAAAGTGATTTGACTCCGCTGGTCCGTGGAGATTATATTACAGACATCGGTTAGGAATCATAATGTTTTGCATTTGACAAACAACAGGAAATTGTGAGTCTCTGTCTAAAAGTTGCCTGCAACACAAAGACACAGCAAAACAAAAGCAAAAGTGCAACCTAAAAAAGCTGCTTTCTAGTATTTAATTAAATTTAGCTGGATGGAGAATTCAAAGTATGCGTCAAGTTCAACTTGCTGCTTTTTTTTCCTACTGATCAAAGCTAGAAAAGCCTGACGTGGCTCTTGTGACCATGTCAGGGCCAGTTGGCACCATGTAAATCCCTCTGCATAAATCTTCTCTGATACAAACCCGACACAACAAAATGCTAATGGTAACATTTTAGGGTGACGAGCGTAAATAAAAAGTCATCCTTCATGAGGGGTGATTTATTGCCCGAGGCAACGGGGTCATGCATTAATTTGGCTCTTTATATAAAAGACCTGTTATTTATGCATGCATAAATAAGGGATGCATATAAACACATGCACGTTACCGGCCTTCACACTCAGCTTGTGTCAGAGAAAATGTCACAGTGTCGGGAGGATGTTTATCTGGTGGGGACAGATTTGATGGCTTGACATGGCTGCTGCGTCTCCATTCCCAGATCCATGACGTAGCGCGCACTCATGTGTCCCGGTGTGTATTTTTACCTGTGATGTGTGTTTGTCTTTGACTGATGCGAGGCTGTGGGAGATGCCAGAGCGGTGCTCAACCAGACGTGCATCGGATCTGACACTGCCGAGCCAATGGTGTGACAGGCATGTGACAGGGCAGCACTGGTCCTAAATGACTTTTTAGGCTCCATTACCCTGCCAAAACACTGGACATGCCATCTCCCATTTCCCATTTATCCTTCATGGTCACAGAGTCTTTTACTATTCACAAATGGAGCACTGATTGCACCCCACTTTTTACTCAGTATAGATTAATCACAAAGATGCTGGCTTGCACACACACACACACACACAGAAAAGACAAGCCCACCGTCACCAATGCTGAGAATCAAAGCGAGGAGCTGAGGGGGTTGATGTGTGTCAACAGCCCTTGTGATTATCCTGCAGGAAGCTTCACCGGCTGGCATTTACATCAGCACCATGCCCTCTGATGTTTCGCCACCAGCGACCTCTGCACAGTGACAGCATTTGTCAAGGAGGTGGTTTAAAAGGCAACACGTTGAAGGTGACCGAAGATATGTGTCATTAGCAGAGGCACAGATTAGTAGGGGGAGGGGGAGTAACGCTACGCCTCATGGGACAACTTCAAGTATGAAAGCTGACAAAAAGTTGTAGCTGATTTGAAGTCAAAATCATAAAAGATTGCTGAGATTGAGCTGTTAGATGTGGTTAAAGAGCAGTGACCTGTGTGACAGGTGTAAAGATGTTTTGTTTTGGGGGGAGACAGATATAAAGAATATATTTAGAGCAGATAATAGCAGTAGGAAGTGCTGTTAGGCACCTGCTCAACATCAATGGGATAAAAAAAAATCTACCCTGGAATTATTGCTACCCATCGCACAAAGACACCATATATCACAAAGACATGTGATGTTTAGCCAATTTGGTGAGCCTCGAGCATTAGATGCTCCTAATGAGGAGTGTGTTAGACCTCGATGCCTGTTTACCTGACAATACAGGGTGCTTGTCATCATTCAGAAGATTTAGCCTCTTTTAGTGTGGTGACATTTTTGTTGTTTTCATCTCAGCTATTCTGCACTCTAGTAAATGCATTTTTATGTAAAATGCCACGTCATGGTAAAAGTGCATTAAATGTGTAAACAAGGGTGTGAATTCTGCCACCAGACCCAGAGGTGTATGAATCATTTATAGCTGAAAATATTTGCAGACACGTGTTCAAGAGAGATAGGATCATATAGATTTGTGAGGTTGTTGACACAACAGGCCCCTTTTCTCTCGATTACCGGGTGATGTGTGATAACTAGCAGACGTGGGCTACGAGAGAGGAATTGATAAGAGAGGTTGAGGCAGAGATAAGCCGGACAAGCAGGCAGACATGCAGCGAGAAAAATTACGGTGGTAAAAGAGACAATCACAGTGTAAGCACTTTCAATTTTTTTTCCCTGTTTATGTTGGGGATGATGCTCAAGCTGTCACGCTGCAGCTCCCACTGCATTGTTTTGAATGCGGGTTAGCTGGTTTGAATGAAAATGAGATTCCTCTGTATTCTGTCTGCTGGGCGCCGCACGAGTCTCTAAACGCTTCTCATTTCATGCTTCCAAAGGTGTAGCATCAGACAGCAGCGCCACAGCAGGCAATCACACATTCAAATGAACAGGGGGAGAGAAATTCCTCCATCGCTGCATCTACAGCACCTCCGGGATTTCACAGAATTGTGTGTGTGTGTGT
The DNA here is from genome assembly GCA_000180735.1 of Tetraodon nigroviridis. Taxonomy (NCBI): domain Eukaryota; kingdom Metazoa; phylum Chordata; class Actinopteri; order Tetraodontiformes; family Tetraodontidae; genus Tetraodon; species Tetraodon nigroviridis. Next base: position 25,158 of record CAAE01008041.1, on the reverse strand, counting down.
GTGTGTGTGTGTGTGTGTTTCAGCTATTTTAAGAGCATTCCTCATGAATATAAGTGATTTTTTTTTTCCGTCATATTTTCTCTCTTTGTGTGTCTGATGTGTTTAGCAGTTAAAAGGCGATGACTCTAGGTCATGTGACAGCACATTGCGCCTGTGCAGAAGAGTTTACTACCACTTTCATGTTACATGCCAGCAAACGCAGACTTCTTCAGATGCAATAAATATTGGCAAAGGCAGCACACGCACATGTCACCCTCTGTCATTCCATTGACAAGAAAGCAATGTCCAGCTTCCATGTGTCACATCACTGACACGCATGAGACTTCAGTGACTGGACAAAAAAACAAAAGAAAGTTCCGGTAATCGGGCAACTGTTACGGTTCTGCTCGCTGGCCCCCCTGCAGTCTGGTTCGGGTGCTCCCTCCTCGTCCAGCAGGGGGCCCAGGGCCTGAGGATCCAGCAGCGGCAGTGACACAGGTGCGGGGGATCAGCTCATCAGCCTGTGAATAAAGGTAGGCAACGAGCTGGTCCCCGCTGCTGGATCATTTTGGATTTTGGTTTTTGAATTTGACTTTGGTTGTGTGCTCGTCCTGCGTCTCCGGTTCCTCCTGCGTCTCCGGTTCCTGGTCAGTTTAGATTCTCACGCTTGGTAGGTTCGTTTTTCTGCTCGCTCGCTCGCCTGTTCTGGTTTCGTTCTTGTACTTCCTAGTTTATGTTGTTGTGCCCCGTAGCCCCGTCGGAAGTTTTTCTGTTCGCCTGTTTTTGCCCGACTTCACCCAAATAAAAGGGGTTTTCTGTTTGACGCGCCCGCCTCTGTCTGCATTTGGGTCCTGAAACACACGCAACCCTCACAGCAACGCCCTAAAGCCACATATGTTTTGCATGGATTGGGTAACTTGAAAGTAAGCTGTAGTTCTAAGTGTAAAACTATAATGTCATGAGAGGGAACACTGTTTTCATTTAATGCCTTTTGAGTAGCTGAAAGGTTCCTCTATTTCCCTGTTTTCTGAAGGTGTATGGCTCAGAGGTGATGTCTTACATGTATTTGGAGCTCGCAAAAAAGTCAAGAGGCAGCTTATTAAAAAATTATAAATCAAAAAAGAAAAAGATTCTTCTCTTGTACCAGGAGATTTGCTCCCCAGTTGAAATCAACACCAACCCACCTTAAGTCAAGCCGAAGCGGAGTGTGTTGTGTGTAATGCCTGCAGCTCTCCAGCCATGCAGCTTCCTCAGGGGAGACATCCTGATAACACAAACTAACTCGGAGCATCCGGTCCCAATAGACAGGCAAACAAAAGACAAGGTTTTATCTGCTTTTATCTCATTAAACACTCTATAACTTGCCTAATTGTTTACAGAGGGATTTAGAAGAATATCCCACCTAAGGTTTTGGAATTAGGTGTGTGTCAGTGTGTTCACTCCAACACACACATGCTGGGGAGGTTGTATTTATGATTCATTGTTGCAGATTAGTTTTAATTTGGATGTGCAGAGGCATGCAGCCTAAAAAAGATATGGCAAAAGATTGGGAGGGGGAAAAGGGGGCACACTTGAAAGAGTCCTTACTGGGTCATTGGAGTCATCCATGCAAGCAGTATCAAAATTTAGATTTTGTGCTGATGTGCGGAAGTAAAAATGTTTCAAAAAACCCAAAAGTAATAGTTTCCTTTATGCAAGCATGGCAACGTGTTTTTGAACCTCATGCTTTTCTTTACTGGTGTAGTTGTAATTTTAATGGTCATTGCCCCAGTGGCCCCCATGCTTCCCAATCTCTCCTCTTAACACTTGAGATTTGATCTCCCCACATAGATTTACTCGTTCCAGTCGTACAGCATTCTGTATCACCCCTTGTAGGCCGACTCATCTTTAATACGTTCCACATCCATCATTCCGGACCTCTCCTCCATCACATCTTCATCTCACTCTTCACCCATGCACTTCAGCCATGCATCTAGAAAGCCTATTTCTCCCATGGCGCTTATTAGTGCGACACGTTTAATTACAGTTTGCACATCGATCAATTGTTGCATTTCTAGTTAGTCCCTGTCGCCCAGTTACTATGGTGATGGATCGAGGACTGCAAGGACTCTGCAGTGGTCATCTCTGGCGCTGGTATGCAGATTGCTCAAGCCGCAGGCAAGACAGCCCCATCCATGATGTTGACAGTGTAGATATTAGTACATAATAAATGGCGGGAAAGATGCATTAAAAAGCCACAGGATAACCCACATTCGCTTAAAGACCAACAGCATCTGCTCACAATAACGATCTCCATCTCTACATTCACACGCTTCATTTCCAATGCACTAATTTGCATTAATGAAAGATAATCTGGATGTCTTTGAAGTTTTGTTCTGTCCTGTGGGAGAACAGCAAAGACCACCACACACACACACACACACTTGTGTGCACATCCCTGTAGTTCTACCTTCGTGAGGACTTTCGTAGATGCAATGTACTGTCGAGCCTCTTACGCTAACCCTAACCATCCCACCTAACCCTCCCACCCTAACCCTTACCCTTTCCCTGATGTAAACCCAATTCTAAACCCAACCTTAAAACAAAGTCCCGATTATTATACAGTCCTTTGAAGTTGTGAGGACCAGCTAAAATATCACTCACACACACACACACACACACATATCTGATGTACTGCTTTACATGCAGAATGAGAATTTGCATATGCGCCTCCTAATCCTGATATAGCCCAACCACACCCTGGAATAAATTGCCCACCCCACCAACATATTAAATATGTTTACTGTGCTTTCGGCATCATATAAGTACACACAGTACATAAAACACACAGTGAACTGCCTGTCCTGAGCCAACCCTCATCAAACAAACTCAACCCGGATTATCAGGGAGCTCATTAATACACAGCAAAAAGAG
>CAAE01008041.1:3175-16239 GCA_000180735.1 Tetraodon nigroviridis | reverse complement strand
AACATGGCTTGTTGTTGACCTGATCATCACCTGCAGCGTAAGCGCACGGCGGAATACATGCTGTATTCCAAACAGTGTAACACACAAAGTGCAATGTTTGATTTTGTGACAGGATTTTGTATTCCTCTAAATATCAAAGCAAGAAAACCATACTAGTTTTGTCAAAAAATACATGATAGCAATAAAGAGGATGACAAAACAGAAAAGAAACTTTTGACAAAGAAAAATATTCAGTACATTTTCATACAGTGCAGTTTAATTAGACTATTGTTTCTATACATTCACGGAGTGAAAGCAATTTATATTTAAACTCGTGCTGCAGCTACAATGATAGACAGTGATTAGCACTCTTCCAGCTTGTGGGTATTGAGCCATTTCTGGCTGAACTACAATGTTACAAACCACAGCAGTAGCGGGTCGCAAACTTCCCAACATACCCATTATCTGGGCATGTAAACTCAACTTTTAAAACTTTAGGTTGGGAGTAACTGAAACATGGCTCGTCCAGAAAGGAGTGGTCTAAACATTTAGACCACAAGTACACGCCAGCAGCCTTGTTCCATGTGTTCATAAAAAATTATTTTAAAAGTATTTTTAAAAAAGCTCACCGGGCACTTAACAGCACCGATGAAAAGCCAGAGAGCCGGCTGAAATGTTGAAGCATCACCATGTGCTGAGTGCATCAGCACATACACGAACACAAACTCTCATTCTTTTCAGATGATGATAAGAAACAATGACATTTAGTTTGGTAAATGCCAACGCCTAACAGGCAGAGTTAAGAACAGTTAATGATGTCTAGCGTGAGAAAGTGTTGATTTAGTGTGAAGATGTTTGAAATTTAATTGTTGGGAAAACTCCAGGCTGACTGCACCAGAAACAAAGTAACCAGAGCTTTGAGAAATCTCTTTGAAAATCATACCTCTGTGATCCAATGTATTCTCTATATTTGGCTTGTTTTTATATTTAGCTTATCATCTTTATTCCGCCATTTGCACCTATTTGGACTCACCCGGCCCCCTCTTTCCATCCAATCATTTCCTCCCCCAGTCATACTCCAGCATAAATCACCACTCTGCGATAGTTTTAATGGCTTTTTAATGAGCCTAATGTTTTCTGTTTTAATGAACTTCTTACGTCAGCCTTAATCATTTTAGCTGGATGAAAAATGATTGAGAAATGGCCTACATTAATTTAATTTACTGTTCAATCTGCACCACAACCAGGGAAAGGCCAGGGCAAATGGAAAGAGGGAGGAAGATGGGCAAAAGTGAAGGGCTGGAATAACATATTTCAAGCCAAATGTAAATAAAACAGCAAAATGGATGTGAAAAGTAATGAAAGAGTGTGTATAAAGAGTTAATGAGCAGAAATGTGTTTAAAAGGATTGGATGGTCTAAAGGGAAAGCAAAAATGGACTGGGTAGTAAGGGAACAATAATTTATGAGGCCATGCTATAAGCTTGTTGTTCAGGCTTATCTCCAATTAGGCCGCATTGTTGAAACCTGACAGTGCTAGTTTCTACCACTCGGAGAGAACTGCCGATTTGCATAGCCATTAACACAGCAGGCCCCAAATAAATGAGCACAATATTCACTCATCTGTTGCTCTACGTCTGAGTTTTCACTGGAGGTTTTTTGTTTTTTTTTTTTGCTTGTTTGACTCGCTTTCAGTGTTGCTCTAACCTTTTCTGAAGCCTCTCTATTGTGTTTTACTCCCCCAGTTCAGGGTGTTATTTGGAGTTGTCATTGTGCCAACCTCAAAAAAACTTGTCTGTAAACCAGCTGCTAAGGTCTCGGAACCAAAGAGGAAAACCTTTTCTTCCTATGTGCATTTTGTGCATGCGTTTATCCAAGGACACCTGACTTTGCCAGCTTGCGGTGAAAGTCAGCCCTCTGTTTCATTGTGTTGATAGCGTGAGGATGCAAATATGCTGAGGCCGGCTGCCAAGATTGTTTTGCACTACCTGAGCTGTGTTGTTCTCTACCATTTGTGTGTGTGCAAATGAGTGTATGGCTTGTATTTCCTCAAAGCTGGCATGCACCACTGAATACTAAAAAACACCATCACCTGTGGCTGGTCACTGCAGTTTGTGCATCTGGTTAAAAATAGGCCTTTGATAAAAGTTGAAATTGAAATAAAAGCACCCCCTCTGTTGTTCTATCAAAATCTGTCACCTATGGTATTTGTATGTTGCCGTGTTCTTTAAATCACATTTGTCTTTGCATGTGCATGTGTGTTTATGCCTGGATGAGTGATGGGCGCGTCAGTTGCCAGACTGACATGTTGGCCCATCTTTGCCCTGGCAGTGATTCAAAGATGAGATTCAGAGACGGTAAACAATTTTTCTTCACCCTTCAGAGGACAGAATGATGCGTAGTCCTCTCTGCTTTGGATACTTGACATGCAAATCCTTCATAGTCTGCTGCCTTCTCACCATTTCTATATTAGTATCCACCTGTCTTAGCGCCGCAAACTCCTCTACCATTAAATCACTATTGTCAGGCCTTAAAACCTTCACAGAATGTTGTTTGTTAGCATAAATGAATCAATATTTTATTGTAACGGTATTCATTTTGCACATCACCATGGAAACCTATGATGGTTTTTGTGTTGACTGTTCTTTTATGCTGATGCTTGTTTGAAAGTGATGCGTGTTATGGTTAGGAATATTTTGACAGACTGGTAATCCTCACAAAAGATACCTGGTGGGATCCTGTAATCGGGGTCTCTCTCTCTCTCTCTTTCTCTTTCTCTTTCTCTTTCTCTTTCTCTTTCTCTTTCTCTCTCTTTCTCTCTCTCCCTCTGTGTGTGTGTGTGTGTGTGTGTGTGTGTGTGTGTGGGTGGGTGTCCTCGCCTGTGTGGTTTTGTCCAAAAACCAAGAAGCAAACATTGCATGCCTTAGAATAAAAATGTGTCTCTAAACTTCAGAAGAAGAAAGTTAGGGCTCCTACATTTCAGCTTGTTGTGGTTTTACAGTTCAGTGATTCGGGGGTTGTAAATTGTCAAACACATCAACAACTCACATCAACACAGTATCAAGTGTGTGCTTAGCTCCTCTGTTTCCTCCTAATGTCCCTGAAAGCTCCCACTAAATGCATGAGCGAGTTTTGCACACTCACCAGCATGTCCAGATATATGTCTTCAGCCCAAGGAGTTAGAAGCTTTTAACAGCACCTTCACAAAAAGCAGCTGCCAGAGAAAGGACTGACCACATCACCCACAAAAAGAAGAGGAGGTATTATTTTCCATTTTTAAAAAAGCAGACTATTGTAGGGAGAAGAGTCTGAATCAGGAGAGAATGATAGAAAGCCGTGAAAAGAAAACAGGGACCCACGGAGATCTTCATGGCTGAAGTGTGTTGTTTAGCGATCCAATTTTAAAAGTATGATCTCATTTTGATGAATACACAAAAAAATGTGTCTTGCTTAGTTGATTGTAAGCCATAAAACACCAAAATTCAGTTGATTTCCTGGTATGCTGCTTCTACAGTTAGATTTTGAAACCATCTATCTAACTATAGAAGCCTTTTTCCAGACCTTCAGGCTGACCTGTTATGTAACTGTGTCCCAACAGACGGGTGGACTAGATGTGTCACAGTCAATATGACTCTGAAACTCCATCAAGACAGTGACAAGCAGAAGTGTAGGAGCAGGCTTTTTTAGAGGCCGCACTTCAACCCACAGCCAGCAAGAAATGGTGGACATATCTAAGACGACAGAGAGTGTGAGTTTTCTGTCCGAGGACACTTCTGTAGGACTGTCAAGACAGGTGATGAGGAGGTGGCCAGAAATCAGTGTGAGAGGCAACGTGTGTTTCTGCATGTGTGTGTCTGTTTGTCTGCTCAGCCGCTCATCCGCCTGTCTGGGTATGTGGGTTGGTGGATAGCTGGAGGATAAAGAAGTGTATTTTTGTCAGCTAACCAGTTCTGGTTCCCTTATCAGACACAGGAAACCACAGAAGAACCCAGATGGGTCATGGCCAACAGGGATGTTCCAGCGTGTGAATTTATGTGCAGGTGGGTGGCCGAGTAGAATGAGACAACTCTAATTCCCAGACACCGTGCCTCAGGGGGGCCGAGGTGAAATTGGACATAGTCTAGAAGGGACAACTGTGACAGCTTCCGTAAATATGACCAGAAACATTTTCAGCCAACTGAAGCTGTTTCTACACTAATGTGCTCTCATTTTAAAAGGCTGGACTTTTTCAAAGTTAGTGTCTGGTCATGCACAAATATCCAAAAACTTTGTGTTTTGGGGCTACTTTTACTTTTAAAATGCCAAGACTGTGAAAAAAATGGAGGGGGATGTAATTTGGCACAGTCATTAATAACTGAATGATGATTTTTCAAGTCATCAGCTTGCTGTTATGACTTGAAAAAGGTGTGTTATGCCTTAAAATAAACTGTATCTTAATAACGCCATTGATTTGCAAACTATAAAATTTATGAATTTTGTTTTTCCTGTTGTTCCACATGTGGCCCCTGGCTCTGCATTCCTACCACACAGAGGGTCTATTTACTGTTTAAAGCATCTGAGAATGAGAAATATTGATTTTGCTGCCAGTGGTGTGGCTCTTCTATTGTCACACTGAATAAATTTACGCTATAAAATGCTTGTGTCATATCGAATATAAAACCACTGCTCTTAAACTATCATTTATTCAGCAGATATCACACATGTACAGATTTTGTGTAAAAATTCTTATCTCAAATATTCCTGTTGGTTCCAGGCCTCATTCCACTGAGATAGAGCAGCAGAACTTTGGATTTTCAACAGCTGCAACTCTGCTGGAGGTTCTGCTGGTGATTCATATTAATGAAGCTGACCTAAACCCCTGTTTTTCCATTTTCTTCTTCTACGATTCCCCATTCTTCCTACTGCTCACTCTCACTTCATCACTTCCAAACACCCAGGAGAGACAGATGGACTGACAGTTGACTTCGCACCATTTAGCTTTTCAAGGCTGCTAAAATAGCGTGCAAGTCAGGCAAAGTGACACAAGGACAGCCAGTGTGTAGTTCTGTGGAAGCTCATATGGATACCTGAAATACGCTGACATAGAGGGTGAAACAGCAAGGTGCGCTGCCCATATTTAATGTTTCTGTGCGCTCGCACACACCCAACCTGTGAGTGTGTGTTCAGGACTTGTCTCTGTGCATGCTGTGTGGGGTTGGTGTGTGGGGTTGGCAAGCTGGTGGAATAAATGAAGGACTTCGTGCTCTACACGACTGACTGATCAAATCTATGATGCTACCTTGAGCTTCTCTGGCTCCAGTCAGACAGCCCACCTCCAGTAATGGAGACTGAGTGCTGCTTTCTAACTCTGCCCCTGCCATGAAGCAGACGCTACCAAAAACAAGATCAAGTGCTTCTATATTGTCAAAATTTTTTAATCACTAATAGAAAGGATCCTGTCTATTCTGGAAAGCTGCTGTGAATGTTTCAGTAGTTTAGGTGCAGGATTCTGTGAGCACTACTCGGCCTTGTTCAGTGTCAGTTGCTTTGCTTTCCAGCCTCAGACTGGGAAAAAAAAACAGGTGATGGGTGATGTGCTCTTTTACTTGTCAGGTACTAGAAGTTTACCTTAAGGGAAGCTTCTCTTTCGATAGGTTTTGACTTTTATGCACTTTTGGGTGAACTTAGAAGCTAGATAGTGGTGAAGTACCTTAGAGGCCTTAGCGTCCTAAAAAATGGTTGAAGTAGCTACATAACACTTGGAACAAGACTAAAAAAACATGTGGTTAATGTTTGTTGTCACTGAGGATGCACAAAGCAGATAGTAAATTTAGTTTCTCGGCATTTATACAATGTGCATACTGTTCATGTACAGTATGCACATTGTACAGTATACAATGTGCATACTGTACATGAACAGTGGACACAGCTTCCTTAACCTCCATGAAGCTTCATTTTTGTCAAATAGTGGTGAATGTCTCTGCAGACATGTTTTTGTGACGTCAAAGATGATCACCTGATCATAATTCCAAGTGTTGCTTACTGCTTAGGGTGGGGTTTTCAACTAAACACTGAAAAAGACTGTAAGAATTGATGCAAATTGCAACAATAGGGCTCCAGGTGGAATGCAACATTTTACAGCTGCAACTGCTGCCTGGGAAAGGCTTCAAGCATGGGGGAAGGGTGTTAGGGGCAACCATTTCTAAATGACTACCTGCTGTTTCCCCAAACACTGGCGTGCACCTGCTCTTTGCATTTCGGTGTTCCCTCATCTCCCCTCCACTTTAACTTTTTGCAGAGTTCTCCCAGTTTCAAGTTTTTGCCAAGTTTACAGAGTGCTTGTATCCCTCAACAGCCCTCCCTCGACACGCACACATCACTGACACACCTTCAGTCCCTATTTTTTATTGAACAAGAATCCAATTACTTAACCCAGATTCAGGTTCCGTACCCTCTTTGGCCCTCCACCTTGACAAGTTTGCATTAATATCTGCTGACAGCCTATGTCCACCATGCACATGCTCACGCACACACACACACGCATGCAGCTGATCCCTATAACAGTCTGATTAAATGAAAGCTGTGATACCCATTTCTCCATCCCAGGGTCAATGAATACCAATGAGAGACAGATATGACAGTCCTTGGTGTGTGTGTGGCTAAGAGATTGACAAAGTAAAAGGAAAAGGGAACCATACTCCAATGTTGCGTTCAGTACTGAATACATAGCTATGTGGAATTTTTTTCCATTATCTTTTTTTTTATTTATTATTTTACCTCATTCATTCATCTCCATGACATCTGGATCTTTATTGTTCCCAGTCCATAGATCATTTATTAAGCCAAGTAATGAGGAGGTCATGCATAATTTCATTTGCTCTAGCAGTACCTGGGGACATTTTCTTACTTCACTAAAATCTATGATAGTTTCCTTTGAAAGGCCATAATTCTCTTTCAGTAGCAGGCGTTGGGGTCGCAGATGCTAAATGGGCCATTTATAGATTCCTGGTGGAAGGCGAATATTGTCTTGAGTCGTTTCAGACCTCTTATCGAGGCTATTTGACTGCACATGCTTTAACTCGGTCCTGGTTATATATCTCATAAAGGGGCCAACCTTTCAAATCATCCATACATCTTTACTTCCATACACACACTGAGCAACACCAAGTGCAAAGAAGAGTATAAAAGACATTTTTAAGGAAAAGTGCAAAGAAGAGTATAAAAGACATTTTTTAAGGAAAAATCAATTCCATCATTTGAAGTATTGCTCTACAGGGGAAGATTTAGTTAGGTATTGAGATTTGAAATGTATTTTTGTAAAGTTACATTTCCTTAAAGCAATGAAACAAAGACATTAAACATGGCTTTAAAGCCCTAAAAATAGTATCCATTTTAAATTTTACACACACACACACACACACACACACACACACAGAGAAAAAAAGGAATGCATTTTTAGCAAGGAAAGAGAATAGTTGCAGTAGGACAGAAACTTTTGTCTTTTTAATGTAAATATCCGAAGTTGATCCTGCCAGATATTTGTCTGACCTTTTCTGTGTGTGACTGCCTGTTGGAAATTACTTTCTGCTTCCTCCAGTCATCCAGTCAGGCTGTGTGTCTTTGTACATGCAAGGCTGCGATTTGATGACTGTAAAAAATAGCATCAATGTCAACTCTAAATGTCTAAATGTAGGAGAAGCTACAAGTCGATTGTGCTATTGTGCACTGGGTGTTTTGTGGCTGTTTTTTTACACTGTTACTAATAAAAAATGTACTAAGAACAAATATTTGATCGGCGCATAATCAGTCTTACATGTACAGCATGTTTATATAGAGCATTTATGCACTTTAGGGTTTTGTTTGTTTTTTTTTTAAATTTAGTTACTACAACTCTACCTCTGAGAAACAGTACCGTTTTTGGGTGGAAGCTGGTAAGCTGCTGGTAATTAAGTCCAGAGAAATGTTGCTATCGACAGCGCACCACGCTGAGCACTGTGATGCAATCCTCTTTTGATTTCAGTAATCACAGGGAAAATCGGTTGCTATTTAAAAGTATAACTGTAAGAACCGGTGTGACCTATGCATTAGCCACCATATTCACTGCTGCTAACTGTTTCTGGTCCATGGTAAAAGCAGGCATTATTCATGACTTTTCTTTGTTTTCTTCTTACTGTGCTTGTATAATATATGTGATAGGCAAGTGTCGCTCGAAGTTACATCCCCCGTTGGGCTTTCATATGAAAGAATATCAAAAAAAACCTCCAAACAAATAATAGTGACACTGGCCACTTAAAAATTGATGTTCTCACAGGCAGTTTATGTATGACAATCAGAAATTTTTCAAAGATGAACAATGCTGCCTGTGTGATAAGGTGTGTGCCTTTGTTGTGTGTTTCTCAGTCTTTTCAGCATAGCAGGACAGTGTTGGTCAGTTGTCCTGTAGGAATGCTTGCTGAGCTTATCAACCAGTTGAAACCAGGCAGAGATGCTGCAGCAGGAACAGCCTCTGCCCTTTTTCTCTCTGCTCACCCCAGATGATTTGGGTGGGAAAAAGGTTATTGCTGCACATTTAAAACTTCTATGTATCTGTACCTATTTGATTTACATCAGGATTATGATTAAACTGAGTAAATTCAACATAACATCTACCGTAAAAACCGGACTATGAGATGCGCACCTGAGTCTTCATAAGCCGCACCCACGTACATTTTTAGAGGAAAACCGATTTTGTACATCACATGCAAGCCGCACCTGTATATAAGCCGCATGTGCCCACATTAAAACATGTAAACATATTTACAAAGAAAGACGTTAGACATAGAGAGTTTTCAAAGTTTTAGCCACATACCTTCAACTTTTCTTTCTAAGCAGTGCCTGTGCCTCATCAGGGTCAACAGGGTGAGTGTCGTATCCCAGCACTGACACACTTGAGAGACAGGAACGGTCACAGTCACTGAAAGCCTGCTAGCCAGCTATAAGCTTAGAACACACAATCATTGACAGTGGTGTTTTCAGTGAACCTAACGTGTGTCTGTTCATAACCTGGTGGAATCTCTGGCCTGTATCGATGTGATGTGAGACTCCCATCTTCCTCGACACACACACACAAACACACACACACACACACACACACACAAAGGCAGAATTAACTCCCTATAGGGCACAATTCAGAGTTATTATTTTTTCCACTCCACAATTTACAACTAAAAAAAGAACATTTGCAGTAGATGTTGGGCTACTGTTTACCCAAATTACCTGAAGCTATGATGAAAGAACTGAAAACATTTAATAAGTTTGTGAAATCAGCTACTGGGATTATAAGCAGCATTCTTGGGTCAAATTGGTTTAATGACGTATTTTCCATTTTGTGCTGCTAATTGGCCATATAAGAGAAAAGATCAAGAGCAGCTCCTCTACTGATGGTTTCTTTAGCCAGCGAATAAGCAGCCACTGAGATTTCATATTTTGCACTCTCAAACGTCAGATTTCAAATTCTTTTAGTTTTATCTTTAAATGGCAGCAACACAGAAACCTTCCAAACTTTCAAACTGTTCTTGTTGTTTATTTCAGTACTGTTTACAAAGATGTAGGCAGATGCTTTAGATGTAGTGAGTCAATGTTTGGCAGCCTCAAACATTCATGGGAAAGCTTTCTTTATCCCTGTTATGTAACTGTACCGACCAAAGAGTCACTTTACATGATGCTATAAATCTAGTGCAAAGAAAAATCACAGTTGGCAAAAGATAGAGGATGTGCAATAGACAGGTAAGGGCTTTACTTTTTGTTAACAATAAAGGTGACTCGATCTTGCGAAAGAACAACTGTCCATCGAGGGAAGGGTATTTTGCACTGCACTACAAACAGGCAAATGACCCAACTTCCAAAGGTGTACATACCGGTACATACATACATACATGCATACATGCATACATGCATACATACATACATAACACGCACATTTAGGGTGTGTGTNNNNGGTATTTTGCACTACACTACCGGTACATACATACATACCATGCATACATGCATACATACATACAGGTACATACATACACACATGCATACATGCATACATACATACATAACACGCACATTTAGGGGTGTGTGTTGTGTGTGTTTAGTTATGCTTGTGCTCAGGAGAGTGCGCTAAATGACTTCCTTGCCCCTGGCATGTGCCTCACAGAAATATTTGAGTTTACATTTGCGTATTGAATTCATAATTGCCTGTTTGTGAAATAACTTCCTGTATAATGAAATGTGTTCATAATAATCAATAAAGGAAATAGAGTGAGTCCATTTAAATGTTATGGAAATAGGAGAAAGCCATCAAGCTAAAACATCGCTCTAAATGCTGCGGCGTGCTGCTGTATCGGCGATCGTTGGGCGTCGGGAAGAGGAAGTGAAGTGGAGGATTCTATTTCAGCAATCTCAATGAGGACAACTGTGTAGCTCGACAGAGTGTTGGTACAGAGGTGATGGTTAGTGGGGTGGGGCCTTTCTGGACTGCTGATAGTACTCCTGACCCTCAGTGCACCATTGCCTGTGCTTTCTGCTTACTTTCCTCTGCTTATGTCTATTTGTCTTCCCTCTAAATCCTGACCTGCTGCAAAGATGTAATTCCATAAAAGCATGCAATCAATAAACCTGAGTACTTCATTTATCATTTTTGCTAGAAGAGAAGGAGGGTGGCAAAATGACTCCTGTCTTGTCTGTGCCAGCCTAGGAGCGTAAATATCCTGATGTCCAGACATAAAGGTTGGAAATACACAAAAAAAGCGGAGGAGGTGGAAAATTTGCATCTATGAGCGACGCATCACACAGGGGATGATCAGATGTCTGTCCACAAGACGGCAGTGTCAGGAGACGCTCTTGAAGCAACAGCAACGATCAATTCTTGTGTGGTGTAGTGTGTCAAAACTGGGGAAATATTAATTTCTTTGCTCTTGGAAATCTTAACATTTCCCAGAATGATATAAATACAATAACCGAACAGACACACACATAGACGGCCCTCATTAATCTCCTCCGTAACAGGACTCCATCCTCTGGCTCCAGCATTACAGTAAATGGTGATGATAATCTGGAGGCAGGTCTGTCCTTCAAACAGGTGCTGTTCCATTACCAGCTAATTCCACCACCATTAAATGCCTGGCACATATTTCACAGGTATATAAATTGCTTAAAGCTGCAGCTTACTTTGAGATAATAAAATAAAAACCCCGGATGTTCTGTCTTTTTTTTTTTTTTTTTTAAATCTCACTATGCCCTCTGTGTGCTTAATACCTTTTAACACTCCTAGGCACACACACAGACACACACATGCACACTCTTCTCATTCTCCTTTCTATCCACTCCCCTTGCAAGTGAAATGAACATGGATCGACTTCTATCTTGCAGAAAGGTTGGGCTAATAGCTTATTAGAAGCCAATAAACATCTGTCATTTTCATTTAGGCTAAAACTCCAGTCTTGTTTATAATCACTAAGGCGTGGACAGGCCTGCAAATAAATGGAATGTTTTAACAAGGTTTCCCCAGGTGTAGGGTTTGATTTGGCTGATCCGGAAAGTGCAGCAAACAAAAATAATGCAAAGTCCATCAATTAAGAACTACAAAAAATAATAACTATAGCTAACTGAAGTACATACTCTGCTAACATACAACACACACTTTCAGCCAGTGTATCAGAGCCTAGAATATGCCTGGAGATAATGGCTACAGCAATGAAAAGGCCGTCTAAATCAGACATTCATGTCACAGCTCTGCCCACCCAGACTTGACAGCAGGACACCTGCAGCCTCACTGATGAGGGGATGAGATACTTTCCTCCATACTCTTACACTGCCTTGTCCATCCATTTATAAATTCTCCCTCCTCACGTGCTGACAGAGCACAGAGCAGATGGTCAGTTATTTGTGACCTGCAGTCTGGGGGTGTAATAAGGTTACGATGCAATTAAAAATACATTTTCTGTTAGCAACATGACAAATCACAGCACTGAGTCCCTGGATAGATACGCACATATACTCACCCACACGCACAAACATTGCCTTTGTCACACACATCAAATGGCAACATAAAATAACTAATCATGTTGGGGAAGAAAAAGCAATTATTAATTGATTCCATTTGTGTTGGCCTGAAAAGGCCTCAAACATTTTCATCCTTTAGAGGAAATATTTTCCTCGACTGGCAGCTTGGCATGTGTAATCGCCACCTATTATGTTTGTTGATTCAAAAGTAACAACCAAAGCGGTCAAATACATCACAGGCGACCATTATTTTGTCAATTTGCAGAGGGAAAAATCCATTGTACGAGACAGATTATAAAACCTGGCTCGGCAACAGTGTTGATTTTACAATCTGGGCAGAAGTGCGAGGGTACATGGAGGAATGGGCTCTGCTTTAACACGGAAATGTGATCCTGTCATATCAGAGTTACAACCAGTGGCTTTCCTGTCCAGCCCATTCTTCAAACCAAGGTTCAAGAACAAAAATGAGACACTTACATATCATCCATTTTGTTTCAGATGTTTTCTGTTTTTGTTTGATGCACATCGATGGTAATCAGGTTGGCTAATTTTTCAGCCACAATGGTGCTTTATAATAATATAGCATCATAAATATATTACCTCGTAATCCCTCTTCAGTAAACTCAATGCTTGTTTGTCTTTAACTAAAAGCACTTTGGTCATAAAATGATTTTTGTTCAATTTACGTGTAGGCCGGTTTTACAGGACCTCAGCAGAAAAGCTATTTAACGCTCATATAAAAAACTGTGAGCGATTCACAAATTCATCGGAGGCCATGTTGTTTTCTGTAGATTAATATTTCATTCCTGAGATCCTGCATGTTATAGCCCCAGTACTGCACATGTGAATAAATGACAAGACGATAATTTATGCAACATGTGTATGTAAAGAACCACACTTTCCATTATATGCACTGAACTGCCGGTGCATTTAACACACATTTGGCCTGTTGTCTGGAGTCATCATTTGCTAATTGACTGAAATTTTCAGCCATTCTTGAAAATAGTATTCCTGATTGGCCAAAATAATAAAAATAAAAACAATGTCCCAAAAAAGGGTCATGCAACGACACCGATA
>CAAE01008036.1:32883-65806 GCA_000180735.1 Tetraodon nigroviridis | reverse complement strand
TAATTCTAATTAGGTTGTTTGTTTTGTGACATGTCTGGCTTGAATTTAATCTGTTTAGCTTTTGTCATTTTTGCTAGTATTGAAAATATATATTTGTAAATGAATCTTAAAGGTATATGAAAGACATGTAACGATCGTTTGGTAGTTTTTATTAAATGGGCAACACCTAAGTAATGTCATTTTGCCATCAAATTTTGTCTCTCACACCATTCGCAGCATAGCAGAGAATTGGGGTTGTATCACCTATATGCTTTTTTACTAACAGCATAGAGTATCTACCTGTTAATGTTCTTTTTCTCACAGCTTACACTGCAAATATGACAAATGAAAAATGCTGATAGCAATCTTTGGTTTTCTACCCACAGAACCCTGTCATGGAGGAGACCGTGTGGGAGCAGTACACTGTGACCCTGCAGAGGGTAAGTCCATCTGCTGCAAATCACTAACCTTTATGCCCTTTGTTTTAAAGAAGTTCCAGAAAATCGTGTTTCTTTTGGGTGTTAAAGGCCTATAAGTGAATGACAGGAGATGTTTATAGTAAAAGGGCCCAGATTGTAGATTTTCAGTCGTCTTTCCCTGCACTGCTAATAATAAAGTAATTAGACTGTCTATAATTTAGTCAGACAGGAAATTCTTTAGTGACAAATATGTTATTTGGTTGGTTGTGTATTAAAAACGTAATCCATGTTACAAAGTAAACAAATTCAGTGCTGCAAGGAAAAAATGTGAATGACTATGTGGAAGTAAACCAGTTGAGCTTAGATAATCATCCTGATGTGTCTCGTGCTCAGGTTTACTGATGCCAGAAAAGCAGATTTAGTGAAAAAAAAGTCCTTTGCTGTAGATTTGTAACCTTTTACTCAACTGCAACCAGCTGTTACATTGTGATTTATAGATCTATTTTTTTTCCTTTTTTAATCATTTTATGTCTGACGATACATTTTTATTGTTCAGGTTTGAATGCACCACTTATGACACAAAAAATGGTCACATTATTTTACAGAAAGCAGATCTATTTATTTTATATCAAAATCACATTATACACACATCATTATATACCACTTCATATATATATATATATATAAAATTTTTATTTTTATTTTTTAATTCACCATTTTTTACAAAAAAAATAAAAAATATTTTTTAAAAATTTTTTTTTTTTTTTTTTTATACAAAAAAAAAAAAAGAAAAAAAAAAAAAAAAAAAAAAAAAAAAAAAAAAAAAAAAAAATATATATTTTTTTTTTTTTTTTTTTTTTTTTTTCTCCCACTGTTTGTGTGGACATCTGTTAGATTCAAAGCAGTGGTGAATTGTATCTGGGTTTTTAAGTACAGATGGAAGAGAGAGGATAAAGAGACAGGGTCATTAAATCTCTGACCTAATCTCCTCTGGGCAAACTGGAGCAGTGGCAGGTAGAAATAATGCTGAAATATGCTTAAGAAGAAGTGGGAACATGAATAATCTAAATCGGAACTGGTTTTTGATGGGATTTTTTTTCTTTTTTTGGTTTTACATATTGAGGGGTGATTTAGAATCATAGACTGACAAGCATTGATAACCCCCGCACCCCTTCTGCCCACCAATAGAGATGAGCAGAAGGGGTGTGGGTTCCAAAGGAGGAGAAGTCAATGTCCATAGAGCAGTTTAGGACCATTTCACTGCTCAGTGTCGAGGGGAAAATATTTTTCAGTATCCTCTCCCATCAGCTATCAGACTTCCTCTTAAAGAACCAGTACATTGACTCCTCTGTTCAAAAGGGAGGGGTCAAGACTCTGATCATGGACTATTATGACAGCTTTTACCTGAGATTTACCTCAGGCACAGTTACATCTGAACGGCATCGACTAGAAAAAGGGATTATCACTGGATGTACTATTTCAGCGATACTTGCCCTGGCCATGAACATGCTAGCCAAGTCAACTGAGCCAGAGTGCAGAGGGCCCAAAACTAAGTCTGGCGTTCCTCACCCCCCAATCAGAGCATTCATGGATGATCTGACAGTAACAACAACATCAGTCCCAGGGTGCTGATGGATCCTCCAGGGCTTGGAGAGGCTTATGACTTGGGCCCGCATGTGCTTCAAACCTGAAAAATGTAGGTCTTTAGTCCTGAAGGCAGGAAAGATGACCAACCGCCTCCGCTTCCGAGGCATCCAGATTCCATCAGTCTCAGAGAAACCTGTGAGCCTCGGTTAAATTTTTGACGGCTCCTTAAAGGATGCCACTTCCATCAGGGAAACCGATGATCAGCTGGGGCACTGGCTGACATCGGTTGATAAGTCAGACCTTTCTGGGAAATTCAAGGCATGGGTGTACCAGCATGGCATCCTACCTAGGATACTGTGGCCACTGCTGGTGTATGAATTTCCGATATCGACCGTGGAAGGGCTTGAGAGGAGGGTCAGCAGCTGCCTTAGGCGTTGGCTGGGACTACCTAGGAGTCTAAGCTGAATCGCCATCTATGGCAACAACAACAAGCTGACACTCCCCTTCAGCAGCCTGACAGAGGAATTCTTGGTAACCAGAGCGAGGGAAGTTCTCCAGTACAGAGAGTCCAAGGACCCCAAGGTTGCTCTAGCCAGCTTTGAGGTGCGGACTGGCAGAAGGTGGAGGGCCCAGAAAGCAGTGGACCAGGCAAAAGCACGGCTGCTCCACAAAGAGCTTGTGGGAGCCGTGGCGACTGGCCGTGCAGGCTTGGGAACAATACATATACGGACTACCCACCTCAGCTGGCTCAAGGGCAAGGAAAGGCGGGACCAGGTCCATCTAGAAGTGAGGGCTGGTATCAAAGAGCAGCAGGCTAGTCAGTGGGTGGGGTTGAGGCATCAAGGCGCTTGGACTAGGAGGGAAGCCATGAACAGGAAGATCTTGTGGCCAGAGCTGTGAAGGGCTGAGCCCCTATGCATCAGCTATCTCATTCAGTCCATATACAAACCTCTTCCGGTTGGGCAAGATGGAAACCCCATCATGTCCCTTGTGCCAAGGGAGGGGTACCCTGGGTACCCTTAGGAGAGCCATCTGCGCAGCTTCAGAGGCTGCAGAGAGATCGTCCAGATGGCTGTAGATCCAGCGGGACAAGCAGTGGATGAGTGCTTCTTGGACACAGGCCGGGAACTGATCACTCCCAGTTGGGTTGTTAGGGTAAGGGGGTCTGATGTTGAAACAAAACCCCCCAAAACCCAAAACCCCCTATGACCCCAGGTACTATCACTGACGATGTGTCCAAGACCTGCATCATTAGGTGTATTTAGCGATCGAGTGATTTAGAATCATAGACTGACAAACATTAATAACTGCATGAAAATCCTACAGTTCCAGAATATAGATGTGCAGAATGGTGCAGCCAATGCAGCCACACACAGTTATAGAGGCGTGTATGATTGTGTCCCATTGAAATTTAACTGTCAATTACACTTATACTGTGTCCATAGTTATACGCTCTTACTATGGCGGTCACCAAACATTGTGTATTGGGATAATACCCCACATGATTATTATGTTTTCTTTTTATTCCAGGATCCAAAAATGGGATTTGGCATTGCTGTGTCAGGGGGAAGGGACAATCCGAATGAAGAAACTGGGGAGACATCCATTGTCGTTTCTGATGTCCTGCAGGGTGGACCTGCCGATGGGCTGTTATTGTGCGTACTGTTGTTGCTCAATATTTTGTTATGATTTGAACAAGTTCAAAACACTCAAAATAAATGTCTGTGAATGAATGATATTTTATTCTAAAAGGGTAATCAACCCAGTTGACGTCATATTATTTTACAAAATAAATAAACAATCATTTTCAGGTCCTTTTAATATGGTTTGTGCATAACTAAAGAGGCTGTATTTTATAACCAATGCATCAGTGACACTAGACATGTGTATTTGTGTTTAGTGAGAAAGACCGCGTGATTCAGGTGAATGCCATCTCTATGGAGGGGGCCAATCACTCCTTTGCCGTCGGTACTCTTCGGAAGTGTGGCAAAGTGGCAAAAATTGTAAGTAAAAATTGTTTAAATGTTTTTCAAATAGTGTTTTTGTTTGTGTTGTATTTAAACATAATTTAATACCAACATTTGGGAACTATAGAGGTCCTCACAATTTATTTTATGTACAATAAGGATGCAGTTGTTTCAGTTTGAATTTGGGCAAAACCAATATTTGCTTGGTTTTTGCCTTCAGTGCCAGTTCTGCTCTTTTTGTCTCATTTTATTTCAGGGAATATTGGGCATTCATATTTTTGGTTAAACTATGGCAGCTTTAAGAAATTGTAATGGCTTTTGGTGAAATAAATGCATTGCTTGTTTGTTTGTTTTTTGTTTTTTGTCACTAGACTGTCAAGAGGCCCAGAAAAGTTCCAGTCAATCTGCTCAACGTTCCCCCATCCCCTGATGACAGAGTCTTTAACACTGACTACAACGATGATTACAATTTTGACCCAGACCGCCGCAGTGTCTACAGTGGCGGGCGTGACCACAGTGCAGAAAGGGACCGGGGAAGGGGAGAGTACATGGATGGTGGTTACCAAAGTCGTGAGCATGACTACGACAGGGACTATGACAGGCGAGAACGTGGCAGGAGCAGAGAAAGAGATTTGAGCCCAGGTCGACACTACAGGCGAGATGGCAGTAGAAGTCGCACTTTAGACAGAGATTTTAGTCCAGATAGGCCACATGAATACAGCCCAGACAGACGATATCGCAGCGAGCGCACACTAGACCGAGGAGACTACAGTCCTGATCGACGCTACCGCAGCGAGCGTGCTGTTGATAGGGAGTACAGCCCAGACAGACGCTACCGCAGTGAGAGGGCCCTTGATCAAGACTACAGCCCAGACAGACGTTACCGAAGTGAGCGGACTTTAGACCGTACCAACAGCCCGGATCTGCGTCACAGAGGTGTTACAAATAGCCCATCCCGAGGCCGAGAGCGCAACCCACAGTTTGGAACGGGGAAGGGAGCACGTTCTTCCTGATCCCAGAAGGTATGATGAGCCTCCAAAACGAAGTGGTAGCAGAGACCGCTTAGACCACTCGCCTTCACCCACTGCCATGCCTATTCCACTTCCGCGTCCCACACGGGACGTAGAACCTCTGGAGAAACCATTAAATGTTTTGCTGGTGAAGAACCGCCCAAATGAAGGTAAGATATTTGTAATTTTATGTTGTAATTTTGCTCCAAGTTAGGTTGTAAATAGGCTTGCTTATATGTAGATAGACGAGAAGATCAGCTTTTCTTTTTTTGTAACCTTTTCTAGAGTATGGCCTTCGTCTGGGCAGCCAGCTCTTCATCAAAGAGATGACCAGCACGGGACTGGCCAGCAGAGACGGGAACCTGAAAGAAGGTGACATTATATTAAAGGTAGGATGAAAAATATTTTCATGGACATAAATTCTTATCTTGTGGTAAACATAGAATTTATTAATCCAAATGTTTGCGGCTATATGAGTTTTTTTTAATTCCAGCTGGCCATCTGCTGTACATAATCTCTTGTTTTACATTGACATTTACATGTAAATTATTTTTTATTCTACTTCCACAACAACTACTGCACTGTTAACTGCACTGCTACTGGTAGGCCTCTCATGGCAGATAATCTTCTGATGTTTTATGTCACTCAATCAACATATGACTTTTACTACATAAATTGCCTTGCCACTTTTTATTGAATTTTCTCTTTTTTTTAAATTTTTTACCTAATGTACTGCTCTTTGCTTTTTACTTTGTCATTTGGGAAGATTTTTTTTTCCACCTTAATTCTCTCTTTCTACTAGATTAACGGTACCGTGACGGAGAACCTTTCCCTTAGTGATGCAGGCAAACTGATTGAGAAGTCTCGTGGGAAACTGCAGCTTGTGGTGCAAAGAGACGGGCGACAGGTGTTGGTTCGCCTCCCACCTATGGAGGACAGCGACTCAGAGCTTGATGGTGAGAGACTTTCCAAACTGAAAAGCAGCAGGTCCTATCCTGTATAAAGGCAGACTTTTCGAATGACAACCATCCACCATTATCATCATTATGTAAACCCACTTCTGAATGTACTCATTTAAAATAACTGTGCAAATAATGGTGTTGTTGTTGTATCCTATCCGCGAAATCTGTTTTTCCTGCATAAAATAAAAGATTTACTCACACGTTGGTATTTAGTATCATTTAAGTACTAGTTATTTAATGTGGATAAATTCAGTACTTGATTTTTTGCACTATATCAGTTATCTACAAACAAAAATATTTTTACACTACCAACGATCACTCACTGCATTTATTTATAATTTTACACTGCCTTTTTAAAGTCACATGGCCAGATGACATTCTTCCATTGGTCAGAAACAATCTCGATATATGGCGTGAGTGGGTTGTTCACCGACCACATGTTTATAGGGTGGTAGCCAGAAGACTTGACCCATTTTGTCTATGTGTGTGTGTGTGTGTGTGTGTGTGTGTGTGTGTTTGCATGTGTAAAAGGACTCACTCACCTCACAGTGCATGGTGATTAAATCTCCCATCATAATCCCACTGGTGAAAATGACAGAATTTCATTAAGTGAAGATTTGCACTACAGCGGTTGGTGTTTGTTATCCACCTTTGTGGATGAACACTAGGAACACTGGGATCTGATAGTGTGTGTGTGTTTGTGTGTACCAAAGGAAGAGAGAGCAAAATTTTACCCATTTCAAATCATCCAGAGTGTATTTATTTTTGTGTTCCATCGATATTGTTCTTCATTAATCCCTCCACAGATGCAATTTGTGTGGGGACTGTTTTTTTTGTATACTGTTGTTGAAAAAGAACAAAAAGGGACTATTTAATCACAAAACTGGGCCTGCTGACTGCTCTGTCTTCTGTTTTTGTGTGTTTCAGCAGGTCATTGATTTCCCCTACCTCTGGGCAACATGAATCATTTAGCCACATTACATAATTTAAAAACAAAGCCACAGTTATGTTTAAAAAAAAAAAAAAAGGACATGGATGCTATGTGATATTCAGCCTTGGTTTTTTTTTTTTTTTTTGATTCTTTGTTTTATTGCAGATATTTCAGAGATTGGGTCATACCGGTCCTATTCTCCACAGGAAGATAGACGGGCTCACCATTCTGACCTGTCTTCCCACTCCTCTAATGAGAAGCTGCGAGAAAAGCCGAGGTAAGATGTTATTTAGTAACCAAGAAAGTTTTTTCCTACCACTTGTTTTAATCATCTAGAGTTTTAGAGAATGGTTCATCATTTATAGAGTGGTTATCAGTCCATTTATACATGCTGTGACTTTATAATCTTTGTGATTTAAATACAGTAGGAAATCAAGATGATGTGGAATTAAGTTTTTTTTGTATTACTGAATCCTAATAGGTTCCATCACATTATCTGTTATTATTTGCTTAAAATTAAGTTCAGAGATTTGAATTTTTTTCACACCAGGGAGGACCCATCTAGTAGACTGGCAAAAATGGGTGCCATGGCAACCCCATTCAAAGGCCTTGACCGGGGAGATCAGCCTCCTTTGCCTCCAGAGAAGGAGGAGCCTCGGTCAAAAACATCTCCAGGTAAAGCTGTTTCTATCTTAATACACAGATCCTTCACTCAATATTCTTGCACTTATTGAGAGTTGGGTTATTATTTGGCTCTAGTCTTAACAATTACACGCTCCTCGGCCATTTCATTAAGGACTTCCACAAGGATTCTGAGGTGGTTTTAGACCAGCTTAGACAGAAAATCCTTTCAGTATGTCCTGACACACTACTTTTCCCGTGAGCAAGAAACAAAGAAACTTGAATGCCTACTCTTGGCACAGGATCTGTTCTTCAATCTAGTGAAGGTATTGTTGAGAACTCTTTGTGGTCCGTGGGTTAAAAAAAATTCACTAAACAAAAGATGAGCTTATTCCCCAGGTCAAAGTGGGAGGAGAGTTTGTGAGCCAAGATGTAAGGCTGGAGGGTATTGAATGCAGAGGAGAATTCGGCAAACAGTCTAGCTGTTGGAATGTTCTATGCGGCTGTATAAAGTGTAAAGTGTCCAGAATTAAGATTTTTGCATCATAAATGTCTCTGCTTATGTGCTATGCAAATTGAAAAAGTCAATCTATGAGTTAATTATTGTAATGCTGAGTTGTTTAACAGTCCTATCCAAAGCCTTCATCGTAAGAGAGGTTTTCACCTCTCTTACGATGAAGAGTCCACACATGTCCAAAGTCAAAGTCTGAATACTTTGATTGTACTTTTCCTAGGGGATGTGAATAATTTTCTAGTGCCTTAGTACAGCTGATGTTGCCCAGGCCAGGTGAGCTGGTCTCCCTAGTCCCACTTGGGCTCTCATTGGTCTGATTTCTTTCAGATGTCCCTCTTAAACCTGGTGTAGAAGGAACTGATGTGATTAGGTAGTGATGCAGGGCTGCTGCCATTTACCCTTTAACCATGCTAATAAAATAACTAAATACTGTAGTGGTGTGAGTGTATATGCTAACAGCTCTTGATGTGTTACAAAACCATACAATGCAGATTAGAAAAAAGACACAAATCATGAAAAACACTTGAAAAAATGTTGTGTGAGCTAGCTGGTCAACCAAATGAGCAGTGACTTGGAATTGGAAAGCCATTTGGAACAGGTGAAAGATGAACGTCTGGTCAAGGAGAATGTAGACTAATGTTATCGCTTAATCTTAGGTCGTTCTTTTGAGCTTCACTTAATCTGGACACATACCTAGAGGTGTGAAGTCTCAGTTAACTGAAATGTCTTTTTTGTTTGTTTGTTTGTTTGTTTGTTTTGTTTGTTTTTTACTGCAGTACCAGCTGTAACTTCAGCCCCAAAGTTGAATGCCTCTCCTAAGGTGCCACTAAAGCCAAGTGCAGAGGACTTGGAAGTGTATGGGTCAGTATATAACAACTATAATAAAAAAAAAAAAAACAATAATTCTGACCTTATAAATTTATACATTTAAAAGGCTCTCTTGGTACTCTTATAAAAAAAAATTATGATTTGTTTTTTTCTTTCTACAAATTTTTACATAGGCCAGGCACAGTGATGGTTCGTTTCCCAAAAGGGGAAAGTGTGGGATTACGGCTGGCAGGAGGAAATGATGTGGGCATCTTTATCGCCGGCATTCAGGAGGACAGTGCAGCAGAGCAGGAAGGACTTCATACTGGAGATCAGATTATGAAGGTTAAGTGAAACATTTACGATCATAATCATCTTTACTGGCTACCTATGTCCACACATACAGTACAAGAAATTATCTTTTGACTAGTGGTGTTACTCTAGGATCAGTAACTGTTGATAGGGTTTGTTCAAATGTATGCTGTTCCATGTTAAAGTACTGTTACGATCTGACTCAGGTGAACAACATGGACTTCAGAGGCATGGTCCGGGAGGATGCAGTCCTATATCTTCTGGAAATTCCCAAAGGAGATGATGTGACCATTCTTGTTCAGAGCAAACCTGATGGTGATCATGAAATATTGTTTCATAATCATGTTTACCAGAACTGTAAGGATTGGCGGACAATAATTTTATTCCATTTTAGTATATGAAGACATTTTGGCATCTGGAAGAGGAGACTCTTTCTACATCCGGACCCATTTTGAATATGAGAAGGAAGCTCCACAGAGCCTTCCTTTCACCAGAGGAGAGATCTTCAAAGTGACTGACACACTTTATGATGGCAAACTGGGCAACTGGTTGGCAATTCGCTGTGACAGTGACAGCCAGTTGCTGGAAAAAGGAATTATCCCGAACAAAAGCAGGTGTGCTCAGCAACTGCATGCATATGTTTGTATTTTTCATTAGTGTTTCTTTCTTTTGAGCTGCATCAAGGTTAGGGTCATCTTTGTTTGAACCAGGTATTTTGTACATTATGTACCACAGACAGGAAATAATTCGTAACAGCCTGATTGCACATATACTAAATAAAGGTTTTTTGTTTTGTTTTGTTTTGTTTTGTTTTGTTTATTTCTCTTTTTCTACAGAGCAGAGCAAATGGCCAATGTCCAGAACGCTGCTCGTGCAGCATTAGGCAACGACCGGGGAGACTTCTGGAGGCTGAGAGGACAAAGGGCAGCAAAGAGAAAAGACTTGCGTAAAAGCAGAGAAGACTTAAGTGCAATTCCAGTCACAACACGATTCCCTGCCTATGAGAGGGTAGTCTTACGCGAAGGTATTTATCATTGCAGATCATTATTAAATACATTTATATCTTTTTTTTTTTTTAGTTCAGTTCAGTCGATTTTCTTAGAATGTCACTGAATTCTTATTGCCTGATTTTATTTATTTATTTTCAGCTGGTTTCAAGAGACCTGTGGTCATATTTGGGCCTATTTCTGATGCGGTGAATGAAAAGCTAGCCAATGACATGCCAGATGATTTTGTCATTGCAAGTAAGTAGTCTGTTAATCCTCTGTCATGAGCTGCAAAAGGCAAGGAGGCAATGTTTCATTCAGCTTGTGTATGTCAAAAACAACTGCATTACAGTGCTTGATTGCTGTCACTCTCATGGTGTGTTATACAAAAGCAAACAAATGGATGAGCCGCGTTAGATTGCGAGGCAATGGATAGGTTGGGCTTGCCCCTTCTCCCTCCCATTGAGCCGCTAGACACCACCCATCTTCGTGGGCGGACATCCGTGATGCTCTTTGGGTCTTTCAGCCTCTTGTCCAAGCTTGGCCGCCTTCAATTTGCACTCACGAAGCAAGCGTAGGTCGGGGTGTGTGAGGAATATCACCGGACATGAGACCAGGTGGTGTGGGAAGAAATTCTCGTCATGACCAGTCCGTGCCTCCGTATTCAGCACTGTACGGTGCAGGCGACGAAGAGAATTTTTGGCACCCACATACTCCAAGAGCACGCCTGGGGGCTTACCCTGGTAAATCTTTTTGGACAAAGAGAAAGATGACAGCCTGATGATCCCCAAAGGGTGTGTTTGGGGTTTGTCCTCGCGTCAATGCAGCAGTGCTGCAGGGTGAAGCGCAAGGAAGACAAGGCGCTCCGGCTGTGCCCTCTGCGAAAGGCTCAGGCTCCTCCTCCAGCATCGTGGTGGAAGAAATTCACACCGGGACCCCAGGGTTTGTAGCCTCAAGTGCAGAAGCGCACTAAAGTGGCCCTGTTTGGAGTGCCACCAAACTGTGCTGGCTTTTCCGATCAGCAAATTTCCACAAGCACGCGTACAAAACACTTGATTAAACATTGTTTCGCTGCACCAGCCAAGCCAAAAGCTGATGGCTCACTGCACAATCAATATGAACAAAAATATAGGCAGCACTTGCATGTCCACATACCTAGATGCTCGCAGTCGCGAGCAGGATGCAGAGGACGCACTCCGTGCACTTCTCCTGCAATACCTGAGTTTTGTGATAACTAGGGGAACATAGAGCCGGCTGTTCAACTCCTTAAACTGTGATATTTCTGGAAGCCTTTTCGAATCACGCTTTGATCAGCCTCCTGGCGGTACATGTGCTCACCTAACCCAGAACTTGACCACTTCGTGGGCCTTGTTCAGAGGGGTGGACCTGCAAAAGATTTGTTCTGCAGCAAGCTAGTCTTTGTCGCTCACTTTTGTCTTGTTTTGCAAGCTGGATGTTTCGGCATTGTGCGTGGTGCAGGCGGTTCCTTTGCCCCGATTTGGTCAGGCACTGCAAGTAGGTTAGTGGGCGCAAGATAAGCTTGTCTGGCACTACAGGAGCTGTGATATTTCCCTAGTGAGAAATAAAGCGAGGCGTTATGAAAGAGCACTTGAGCTTTTTGCATGACACCGGTTCTCTGAGTAATATGAGTGAGATGTTTCACTAGACTACCCTTTTTGCCTGGGCGAGTGAGAAAAGGTGTTTATCCTGAATGGTTGGTGAAGTCTGTATGTGACATATATAGCAGGCGAGTCCACCTGCCGTGGACAGACAAAATCACCAGCTAATCAGAGTTGGGGTAATAAGATAAGTGCTTTTATGAGGGCTGACGGAGGCGTGCATGCCATAGTGAGACATCTTATTCATATTACTCAGAGAACCAGGGTTATGTAGATCAGTGATCCTCAACCCCCATTGGTACCGGGCCGCACAGAAAGAAAAAATAATTTCCATGATTTTTTTTCCCGAGTCTTAATGATGTTTTATTTTGAAAAGTGGCCGAATTCTCTCTGTTACATCCGTCCACTTGACGCATGTCATGTTATGTTGGTGCGACGTTATGAGGACGCTGCTAATGAAGTTGCACATGATTACACAGTGGATTTACGCTCATCATCATTATTATTATTATTATTATTATTATTATTATTATTATTATTATTATTATTATTATTATTATTATTATTGTTGTAGAGAAAATACCACAGTTTTTAATGCTGATCTTATCATTTTATTTTGTTTTTATCTGCTGCACCTTTAGATTGGGCCGTGAAAATATTGTCAGACATTAAACCGGTCCGTGGTACGGAAAAGGTTGGGGACCACTGATGTAGATAACCTCAAGTTTTGTATTGGCTGATTACTGAAATTGTTCTACAACAGACTATTGACTGTGATTCTTTTTTTTTTTTAAGCAAATATTTGTATTGTGCATCATGTCTTTTCAGAAACAGAGCCGAAAGATGCAGGAAGTGAGAAGTCATCTGGAGTGGTGAGATTAAATACCATCAGACAAATCATTGAACAGGTGTGGTACAAAGAAAAAGTTTTTTTTTTTTTTAAAACAAATTAATTAACACAAATTAATGTCACCACCTTTTTTCCTAGGACCGTCATGCTCTTCTCGATGTGACACCTAAAGCCGTGGACACTCTTAACTACACACAGTGGTATCCTATTGTCCTCTTTCTGAATCCGGACAGCAAGCAAGGAGTCAAAGCCATGAGGAATCGCCTTATCCCGGGGTCAAGTCGAAGCTCTCGCAAACTCTATGAACAGTCAGTGAAGCTCAGAAAGACCTGCTCCCATCTTTTCACAGGTAGGTTTTGCTGTCATTGAATTTTACCTTTTCACAGGTAGGTTTTGCTGTCATTGAATTTTACTGTTTTTAGTTCCTCAACAAACTATTCATTTTGTGTTTGCTTTATTACACTTATTTTGATATTCCTAAATTTACATGGATATCTTTGTGTCAAAATATTACCCATTTTCCTTTTTTTTTCTGATTTATGCCTTTGTTGGTGTTTATGTTTCTTCTCAGCAACTATTGACCTGAACTCAGCCAATGATGCGTGGTATGGCAGTGTAAAGGATTCCATTCAGGAGCAGCAGGACAGAGCTGTTTGGGTGTGTGAGGGCAAGGTAAGCCTTTTTTAGCCCATCCATCTAGCCTCTACCACTTATTCAGGGTTGGGTCGCGGGGGCAGCAGCCCAAGTAGAAAAACCCAGCTACTTCATCTAGCTCTTCTGGGGAGATCCAGAGGCATTCCCAGGCCAGCCAAGAGACATAGTCTCACCAGCCTGTCCTTGATTTTCCCGGGGGCTCCCCTACAGAAGGGGCGTACCCTAAATGCTTCACCAGGGAGGCGTCCGGGAGGCATCCTGACTAGGTACCTGAGCCACCTCATCTGGCTGTTTTCAAGGCATAGGAGCAGTGACGCTACTCTGAGCTCCTCCCGAATGACACAGCCCCTCAGCCTATCTTTAAGGGGGAGCCCAGCCACCCTAAGAAGGAAGCTCATTTTGGCCGCTTGGACTTGTTTTTTTGGTCACTAGCCAAAGCTTCTGACCATAACTGAGGGTAGGAAAGAAGATCGACCAGTAAATTGAGAGATTTGCCTTCCAGCTCTGCTGTTTCCTAACCACAATGGATCAGTGCATTACTGCAGACAGCACACCAATCCTCGACCTCCGGCACCAATCTTCCCTAACTTATGAATAAGAACCTCGAGATACTTGAACTTTTCCACTTGGGGCAGATCTCCTCCCCAACCTGGAGAAGACACTCCACATTTTTCTGGATGAGGACCATGGCCTCGGATTTGGAGGTGCTGTTATTTTTCGGCAGCTTCACGTCCGGATCCAGCGAAAGTTGGAGGTCACGGACTTATGAAGCCAACAGGATCATATCATTTGCAAAGAGCAGACACCTAATACTGAGGTCGCCAATTCGGATTCCCTCAACACCCATGGCTGCATCTAAAAATTCCGTCTATAAAAGGTATGAATAAAATCAGTGACAAAGGGCAGCCTTGGCAGAGTCCAACCCTCAATTGAAACGAGTTCAGCTTACTGCGCACTACTGGACACTAGTCAAACAAGGAGCAGATGTCCCGTATCGGATGACCTGACACCCCATACTCCTGGAGAACCCCCCACAGGACTTCACGGTGCTCCCTTCTCCGAGACCACAAAAACACATGTGGACTTGTTGGGCAAATTCCCATGCTTCCTCAAAAGTTCCTCTGCAACAGCCTATTACACTGAGATGTAATGTTGATGGTATTGTGTGTTTGTTCAGCCGTCAGTGTGTAATTATGAAGTGTGAAACTGCCATTTTTTCTAATATTTTACCACTTTGAATATAATTGTGCTATCTATAAACATTCTTTTAACAATTTATGATTTATTGCCGAAGCTATAGAACATTTGTAGAGATTTTCATTTATTATCTTACCTCGTTTAGATGGATGGCTCTGACGAGGACCTGGATCTCCATGACGATCGTATGTCCTACTTGTCAGCAATGAGCGCAGACTACCTGAGCATGGACAGTCGTCTCACCAGTGACTATGATGACACTGCGGATGAGGGTGGCGCTTACACTGACAATGAGCTTGATGAGCCAGTGGATGAGCCACAAACAGTTTCAGCAATCAGTCGATCTTCGGAGCCAGTTTATTCCGACGAGGTGGGAGCAGTGTGGATGCCATAATTCCTCGCCATTATTCATTCTTTTATTATTTGTGCTCATTTCAACCAACCCTGAAAACCTTTCTACATATGTGTGTGTGTGTGTGTGTGCGTGTGAGTAGAGGCCCCAGCCTGAACCTAGGACTCGTATGAAAAAGTCAGGAAGCAAAGAGATGTTGAACAGAGAGCCAAGCCCTCCCCCGTCTTTTGTCCCAGAACCCCCAAAGGTGAGAGCAATTCAGTTCAATTTTATCTAAAGTGCCAGTTCATAACAATATATTTTTAAGACACTTTACACCAGGGGTGGGCAATTTGGCCTGAAGGGCCACATTAAGCTTTTAGGTCCTGATGAAGGGGCCGGCCCCCAAATGAGGGTGGGAGGGTAACTGACTGTTAACTGAGAGAATAGTTTGAAGAGCCTGTGAATTGCTCCAACTAGAGATGGAGGATTAAACTCCAGATTGCGTTTGGCCCCACCTAGCATGCTAGCATGAAGACATGCTAGCATGCTAGGTGAAGAGGGGGGTTGAACTTCTTTCTAACCAATCAAGCTGACAACCTTTCTAATTTGGCCTTGGAAAAAACTTGTAGGCTCTGTGGGCTGGATTAAACAGCTCGTCGGGCCACATGTGGCCCCCCGGGCCTTAGTTTGCCCACCTCTGCTTTACACATTCAAAAAGAGAAACAGGTCCCAGAGCGAAGCACCAAACTGGGTAAGCCAGTAAGCCAGGAAAAAACTTTAACAGACAGAAATGTTTGTTTAGATTCTTTTTCAACCAGGTCATAGTGATCCAAAGTTAGAGATAGTTAAGTTTTCCTCAAAGACATTTCGCCTTCTCTCCAGAAGGCGTCATCAATTCTGGAGAGAGGGCAAAACATCTGCAAGGAAACCTTAAATCAGGGGTCTCAAACTCAAATTACCCGAGGGCCACTTTAGATAAAGTCTGAGTGAGGCTGGGCCGCATTGAGTATTCGATAAATAGCTTTTGCATGAAAAAAAAGAGAGATACTGTGGTTGTGGGAGCGTAGTGAAGTGAAGTTCACACACATGGGAGGTTTGTTTTGGTTCTTCGGTGA
Organism: Tetraodon nigroviridis; assembly: GCA_000180735.1. Taxonomy (NCBI): domain Eukaryota; kingdom Metazoa; phylum Chordata; class Actinopteri; order Tetraodontiformes; family Tetraodontidae; genus Tetraodon; species Tetraodon nigroviridis. The sequence goes on along the minus strand of CAAE01008036.1, from coordinate 49,942 downwards.
CGCCATATGTGCACGTTTACTCGTATTAACAGATCCACTTACACTCATTGCTTCACAACTGCTGTAAATTGAGTTTTGGGATGTAAGCTGCGTTAATAATCGGGGGGTGAGATTATTCGTACATCTACCCAGGCCGCACTGACATTATTATTGGAAATTAAGTGGAGGGCTGCAAAAAATCATTTCGTGGGCCGCAGTTGGCCCCTGGGCCGCGGGTTTGAGACCCCTGCCTTAAATAGTCCAGTTAAACACAGAGATCTAACCTTGAATAACAGGCAGAAACCTCGAGCAGGACCAGACACAGTGTATATGGCCATCTGCTGCAACGGCCTGAGAGGGAGGGGGGGGGGAGGAGAGACGAGGAGATGTGAGAGAAACAAAGGATGAGATAAAAAGAAAACAGGGAGGAAAAAGAGTACATCGAGCAAAAGCTACAGGATCCAGGCAGGGCCACAAAGAATTTTTTGGGAACCAGCAGTCGTACCAGACCTCATGAGGGTGGAGGTAGATCCAGTACATGCTCCAGAAGTGCTGTAAAAAGATGGGACACGAGAGCTCCGGGGGGAGAGGGTGGGTTAGTGCTGAAACAGGCACGATAAGCCCCTCCTATTTTAAAAGATCTCATCTGGCAGAGCCCGAACAGTCCTAGCTATCGGCTTTTATAGGAATTTCATTGTGCATGTTACATGTTCTAATGACAATAAAGTTCTATTCTATTCTTTGGCAAAAAAGCAGGGTTTTGTCAGCCACCCAGACTGATGCTCTGATCCCCCTCATTTGTCCCTCAAGCTCTTCACACCCCTCTCTCTGTTTTTATAAGTAATAACAAATGAGTGTATCCATACACACAACAAAACTATTGTTTGGAAGTTAGACATGAACTTCACCCCTTCCAGAATGTGACAAATAGTACTATCCTGCAACAGGGGCGGTCTCAAACACACCACGATTCCACAAGGTGCTCCAGCAGCACCATCAGCAGTGATGCCATAACTGGAAGCAAGCCTCTTCCCCCGCCTGTGGCACATAAACCCAGCTTGGCACGTTTGGGCCAAACATCAGAGGAGCAAATTACAGAGAAGGAGAGAGATTCAGAGGATCCTGCCAACAAATCTTTTCTGGGAAAGGTTTAAATCATATATTTCTTGTCTTTTAGGATTATTTTATCTTGCCCATGTTCTTTCAGTTTAAAATGTTTATTTTTTTCTTCTCGCTTGTATCGCTTCTAACATGAAACAGAGAAATGGTGACCAGGTAATAGACTGATCATGTAGTCTCGTTTTCATCTGTATCTTCTTCGTGGCTACATTGTCATCATTATTTCAATATTTTGTACTGTAATCATTTAAAACAGAGCATGTATGGAACTTTCCTGTGGATTATGAAAACCAGGAAGCTAAAAAGCATCAATGTCTTTGCCCTCAGATTAAAGCTTTTGAGAAGATGGATCACCTGGCCCGAGCTCAGAGGATGCTGGAGTTGCAGGAGGCTGAAAATGCTCGAGTGAGTTTCTGTGTCGGTATCGTAAAAATAATTTTGGAAGGCAAATAAAAGCGTTTTGTTCAATCTGTCATCAGATCTGACAGATGTGGAACTTCTCTTTTCTTACACATAGCTAGAAATTGCCCAGAAGCATCCCGACATCTATGCTGTCCCAGTGAAATTGCAAAAATCCAACATCAACCGTCCACAGCCAATAGGGTGAAACCTCTTTGCTTTACATCACATAAAACCAAGCTTTAATGTTTTTTTTTTTTTTTTTAAACTTAAGGATCACATTACATTACATCACATCACTGTTTTGTTTGTGTGTGTGTGTGTGTGTGTGTGTGTTCAGGTCTAGCTCTAATCCTGAGCCGCAGGCGCCCTACAGGCCGACATACTCCGAGAGCAGAGGACACGACGACGATGAACCCGAGTATCGCAAGCAACTAGCCGAGCAGGCCAAGAAGGGGTACTACAGCCCTCAGAAATATAAAGACACTGAGCTGTAGCCTCTGTAAATATGCAGTCCTTGTTGCCATAGTGACGGCCCAAATAATCCCTCACTTATATGTCGTTTGAGAAAGATGTCAGAAACAGTAGGGTATTTTTTTTTTTTTTTTGGTTTGTTTTTGATTTGTCCTACTTGTTAAACATTAAGCAAGTCTGTCTTCCAGAGGTTTACAATCATCCTCGTCCTGAACAACCGGAACGGCGCAATTTCTCCCACTTAATTGACGTTAAAGGTTTTATTTCTGTCCATTGCATGCGTTACCAGTTGACTAGAGCCAATTGGCACCATGGAGGAAAATTGTCCTAAATCCTAATGTTTTATCATCTCAATAAGACAAATTTGAATAGGATGTTACACATAGGACAGCAAATGGTTAATGGGTTTTTGAGAGGAAATAACTTCAACCTAGTTGTCAGTCAAATTACCATAACTGGAATAAGATGCATACTGCTTTTACTAGAATTTTTTTTTCTTTGTCTAAGGTCAAATCTTGAGTGTTTGGTAATGTTTTGCAAATATCACCTTGCATATGCTGGGTTGCAGAATGTTCCAAGTGCCTTATAGCTTTGTTGTAGGAGAACGGTCTGTAAGGTTCTTCTCTGTTCTTCACTCAGTTCTCTGGGTCTCAGGATCAGCAGAGCAATGCAAAATATCCTCTCCCTTCCTGCCTTGTCTAAGTGGACACTGAGGCATTTCCAAGCTGGATCATGTCCATTTTTTTTCAAACACTGTTAAGCTGCAAGCCGAATATACTCCGGTTTGAGTGATTTAGCTGACCCCGTGCGGTTACTGATGTCACAGATTTCAATTCCACAAGGTTGTAATTTTACCATTTAGAACTCTGTAAAAACAATGTCTTTGACATTTTATTTGTAGTCTCCAGACAATGAATATTGAATGTACAATGTTTTTTTTATACACAACAATGATCTCAATTCTTCAGAACTGTGGGAATGACAATCATGTTGGTCATTTTCTTTGAAATTTAAATTCTTTGTATTTAGTTTGCAGATGTAATATTACTTTGATGAAATAAATAAGCATCTTTACATAACATTTTAATTAGTGTCAGGATCCCCTTTCTTTATAATAACAGTCTGGCAATCTTTTGGTTACAACTGTAGTATAGGGTCTGCAATAACTTAAATCCCAATCTACATTAAAATTAAATAAAGAAATAATTCAGTCAAATGCAGTTTTTGCCAGAAATTCACAAAAAATTATTAACTTCTGGCAAATTAGAAAAACAAGTCTGCGTACTTGTGCTCTTGTAAGAGACTACTTCACTCAAACTTCTGATTGGAAAGCAATCTATCATACAAAAAATGTTAATGAGAGTAATTTTTTTCAGAATGAGTCGATACTTAGTGATTCTAGAGCAGAGGTGGGCAAACTAAGGCCCCGGGGCCACATGTGGCCCGATGAGCTGTTTAATCCGGCCCGCAGAGCCTTTACAAGTTTTCACAAACCAAATTAAGAAGGTTGTTAGCTTGACTGGTTAGAAAGAAGCTTAACCCCCTCTTCACTTAGCATGCTAACATGTTCTAGTCCATGTTAATAGTCTAACAGGTTAATAATCTATCAAGCACAATTTTTAGTTAACCTCCAATCCTCAATTGGGGGCCGGCCCCTTCATCAAGATCTAAAACCCAATGTGGCCCTTCAGGTAAAATAATTGCCCACCCCTGTTCTAGAGGTAAGAAACAAAATGTGTCCCACATTAAAATAGTCATGTTGAAAAAAATCACCAATAAAAATACTTAATATCAGAGCTGTCACACCTGTGTATACTCGTGAAATTGATTTAATAGATTATATAAAAGGAATTATTACATTTTATTAACATGCAGGCTCTGTACTTAAAAAGTACACGCAATCTGACCTGTTGTCAGCAGGATCTTACAAGGGTTAACTTCCCCCCCCAAAAAATGTTAAAAAGTGCTACAAATGAATAAATCTAAATGTAAAATAAACCAAAGCACTAAACAGAATATGAAATAAGATTTTGAACTTTGAAAAAAGATCTACTAATAATAACATGTCCTTATATTCTGGTACTCTGTCAGATTTTTTGTGGGTTAATAAATAAGATAAACTCGTGGTCAGCTGTAACCTTTATGTGTAACCTTTTAGTGTTTTCTGCTGATGCTTGAGCATATTTTGAAACAGGCTACACTGAAAAAAATTTGGAGTGATATTTACTTAAAAAAAAAAAAAGCTAGGAAATGTTTTTCACTGACAAAGTCTGTGTACTTTTAATTCAGCATTTAAAGTAGCATCGTCATCGTCGCCGCCGCCGTCGGGGCTGGAGCAGCCCTCGGCTCCGTCGTCGTCGGGGCTGGAGCTGAGAAGCCCTTGGCTCCAGCGTCGTCGTCGCCGCCGCCGCCATCAGAGCTGGAGCGGAGAAGCTCTCGGCTCCATCGCCGTCATCGGTGGCCGGAGCGGAGCTCGGCTCCGTCGTCGTCGCCACCGCCGCCATCAGAGCTGGAGCTGAGCAGCCCTCGGCTCCATCGTCGTCATCGTCGCCGCCGCCGCCATCAGAGCTGGAGAAGCCATCGGCTCCATCGTGGTCGCCGCCATCAGAGCTGGAGCAGCCCTCGGCTCCATCGTCGTGGCCGCCATCAGAGCTGGAGCGGAGAAGCCCTCGACCCCATCGCCGTCGGGGCTGGAGCGGAGCTCGACTCCGTCGTCGTCGCCGCCATTAGAGCTGGAGCAGCCCTCGGCTCCATCGCCGTCGGGGCTGGAGCGGAGCTCGTCTCCGTCGTCGTCGCCGCCATCAGAGCTGGAGCAGAGAAGCCCTCGGCTCCATCGTCGTCGTCGCCGCCATCAGAGCTGGTGCAGCCCTTGGCTCCGTCGTCGTCGCCGCCATCAGAGCTGGAAAAGCCCTCGAATCCGTCGTCGCCGCCGCCATCAGAGCTGGAGCAGCCCTCGGCTCCGTCGTCGTCGTCACCGCCGCCATCACAGCTGGAGCAGCCCTCGAACTTCACCGCCGCCATCAGAGCTGGAGAAGCCCTCGGCTCCGTCGTCGCCGCCGCCATCAGAGCTGGAGAGCAGCCCTCGGCTCCGTCGTCACCGCCGCCATCAGAGCTGGAGAAGCCCTCGGCTCCATCGTCGTCGCCGCCATCAGAGCTGGAGCGGAGAAGCCCTCGGCTCCATCGTCGTCGCCATCAGTACTGGAGCGGAGAAGCCCTCGGCTCCGTCGTCGTCGCCGTCGGTGCTTGAGCGGAGCAGCCCTCTGCTCCGTCGCCGCCGCCGCCATCAAAGCTAGAGCGGAGAAGCTCTCGGCTCCATCGCCGCCATCAGAGCTGGAGAAGCCCTCGGCTCCATCGTCGCCGCCGCCATCAGAGCTGGAGCAGCCCTCGGCTCCGTAGTCGCCGCCGCCATCAGAGCTGGAGAAGCCCTCGGCTCCATCGTCGTCGCCATCAGTACTGGAGCGGAGAAGCCCTCGGCTCCGTCGTCGTCGCCGTCGCCGTCGGTGCTTGAGCGGAGCAGCCCTCTGCTCCGTCGCCGCCATCAGAGCTAGAGCGGAGAAGCTCTTGGCTCCATCGCCGTCATCGGTGGCTGGAGCAGCCCTCGGCTCCGTCGTCGCCGCCGCCATCAGAGCTGGAGCAGCCCTCGGCTCCGTCGTCGTCGTCGTCGTCACCGCCGCCATCACAGCTGGAGAAGCCCTCGACTCCATCGCCGCCGTCGGGGCTGGAGCGGAGAAACCCTCGACTCCATCACCGCCGTCGGGGCTGGAGCGGAGCAGCCCTCGGCTCCATCGCCGTCATCGGTGGCTGGAGCTGGAGCTCGGTATCCGTCGTCGCCGCCACCATCAGAGCTGGAGAAGCCCTCGGCTCCATCGTCGTCGCCGCCATCAGAGCTGGAGAAGCCCTCGGCTCCATCGTCGTCACCGCCATCAGAGCTGGAGCGGAGAAGAACTCGGCTCCGTCGTCGCCGCCGCCATCAGAGCTGGAGCAGCCCTCGGCTCCGTCGTCGCCGCCGCCATCACAGCTGGAGAGCAGCCCTCGGCTCCGTCGTCACCGCCGCCATCAGAGCTGGAGCAGAGAAGCCCTCGGCTCCATCGCCGCCGCCGCCATCAGAGCTGGAGAAGCCCCTCGACTCCATCGTTGCCGTCGGGGCTGGAGCGGAGAAGCCCTCGACTCCATCACCGCCGTCGGGGCTGGAGCGGAGCTGCCCTCGGCTCCGTCGCCGCCGCCGCCATAAGAGCTGGAGCGGAGAAGCCCTCGGCTCCATCGTCGTCGTCGCCGCCGCCGCCATCAGAGCTGGAACGGAGAAGCTCTCGGCTCCATCGCCGTCATCGGTGGGTGGAGCGAAGCTCGGCTCAGTCACCATCACCGCCATCAGAGCTGGAGCAGCCCTCGGCTCCGTCGCCGCCGTCGGTGGCTGGAGTGGAACGGCGCTCGGCTCCATCGTTGTCGCCGTCGGTGCTGGAGCAGAGCAGTCCTTGGCTCCACTGCCGCCATAAGAGCTGGAACGGAGAAGCTCTCGGCTCCATCGCCGTCATCGGTGGGTGGAGCGGAGCTCGGCTCAGTCACCATCACCGCCATCAGAGCTGGAGCAGCCCTCGGCTCCGTCGCCGCCGTCGGTGGCTGGAGTGGAACGGCGCTCGGCTCCATCGTTGTCGCCGTCGGTGCTGGAGCAGAGCAGTCCTTGGCTCCACTGCCGCCATAAGAGCTGGAACGGAGAAGCTCTCGGCTCCATCGCCGTCATCGGTGGCCGGAGCGGAGCTCGGCTCCGTCGTCGTCGTCGCCACCGCCGCCATCAGAGCTGGAGCTGAGCAGCCCTAGGCTCCATCGTCGTCATCGTCGCCGCCGCCATCAGAGCTGGAGAAGCCCTCGGCTCCATCGTCGTCGCCGCCATCAGAGCTGGAGCAGCCCTCGGCTCCATCGTCGTGGCCGCCATCAGAGCTGGAGCGGAGAAGCCCTCGACTCCATCGCCGTCATCGGTGGCTGGAGCGGAGCTCGACTCCGTCGTCGTCGCCGCCATCAGAGCTGGAGAAGCCCTCGGCTCCGTCGCCGTCGGGGCTGGAGAGGAGCTCGACTCCGTCGTCGTCGCCGCCATTAGAGCTGGAGCAGCCCTCGGCTCCATCGCCGTCGGGGCTGGAGAGGAGCTCGACTCCGTCGTCGTCGCCGCCATTAGAGCTGGAGCAGCCCTCGGCTCCATCGCCGTCGGGGCTGGAGCGGAGCTCGTCTCCGTCGTCGTCGCCGCCATCAGAGCTGGAGCAGAGAAGCCCTCGGCTCCATCGTCGTCGTCGCCGCCATTAGAGCTGGTGCAGCCCTCGGCTCCGTCGTCGTCGCCGCCATCAGAGCTGGAAAAGCACTCGGCTCCATCGTCGTCGCCGCCATCAGAGCGGGAGAAGCCCTCGGCTCCGTCGTCGCCGCCGCCATCAGAGCTGGAGAAGCACTCGGGTCCATCGCCGTCGGGGCTGGAGCAGCCCTCGGCTCCAACGTCGTCATCGTCACCGCCGCCATCAGAGCTGGAGCGGAGAAGCCCTCGGCTCCCGTCGTCGCCGCCGCCATCAGAGCTGGAGAAGCACTCGGCTCCATCGTCGTCGCCGCCATCAGAGCTGGAGCAGCCCTCGGCTCCGTCGTCGTTGTCGTCGTCACCGCCGCCATCACAGCTGGAGAAGCCCTCGACTCCATCGCCGCCGTCGGGGCTGGAGCGGAGAAGCCCTCGACTCAATCACCGCCGTCGGGGCTGGAGCGGAGCAGCCCTCGGCTCCGTCGCCGCCGCCGCCATCAGAGCTGGAGCGGAGAAGCTCTCGGCTCCATCGCCGTAATCGGTGGCTGGAGCAGCCCTCGGCTCCGTCGTCGCCGCCGCCATCAGAGCTGGAGAGCAGCCCTCGGCTCCGTCGTCGCCGCCGCCATCAGAGCTGGAGAAGCCCTCGGCTACACCGTCGTCGCGCCATCAGAGCCCTCGGCTCCATCGCCGTCGTCGGTGGCTGGAGCGGAACGGCGCTCGGCTCCATCGTCGTCGCCGTCGGTGCTGGAGGTGAGAAGCCCTCGGCTCCGTCGTTTTCGCCGCCATCACAGCTGGAGCAGCCCTCGACTCCGTCGTCGTTGTCACCGCCGCCATCAGAGCTGGAGAAGCCCTCGGCTCCATCGTCGTCGCCGCCATCAGAGCTGGAGCGGAGAAGCCCTCGGCTCCATCGTCGTCGCCATCAGTACTGGAGCGGAGAAGCCCTCGGCTCCGTCGTCGTCGCCGTCGGTGCTTGAGCGGAGCAGCCCTCTGCTCCGTCGCCGCCGCCGCCATCAAAGCTAGAGCGGAGAAGCTCTCGGCTCCATCGCCGCCATCAGAGGCTGGAGAAGCCCTCGGCTCCATCGTCGCCGCCGCCATCAGAGCTGGAGCAGCCCTCGGCTCCGTAGTCGCCGCCGCCATCAGAGCTGGAGCAGCCCTCGGCTCCGTCATCGTCGTCGTCGTCACCGCCGCCATCACAGCTGGAGAAGCCCTCGACTCCATCGCCGCCGTCGGGGCTGGAGCGGAGAAGCCCTCGACTCCATCACCGCCGTCGGGGCTGGAGCGGAGCAGCCCTCGGCTCCATCGTCGTCGCCATCAGAGCTGGAGTTGAGCAGCCCTCGGGTCCATCGCCGTCGGGGCTGGAGCAGCCCTCGGCTCCAACGTCGTCATCGTCACTGCCGCCATCAGAGCTGGAGCGGAGAAGCCCTCGACTCCATCGCCGCCGTCATGGCTGGAGCTGAGCAGCCCTCGGCTCCATCGTCGTCGCCGCCATCAGAGCTGGAGCAGCCCTCGGCTCCGTCGTCGTTGTCGTCGTCACTGCCGCCATCAGAGCTGGAGAAGCCCTCGACTCCATCGCCGCCGTCGGGGCTGGAGCGGAGAAGCCCTCGACTCCATCGCCGCCGTCGGGGCTGGAGCGGAGCAGCCCTCGGCTCCGTCGCCGCCGCCGCCATCAGAGCTGGAGCAGAGAAGCTCTCGGCTCCGACGCCGTCATCGGTGGCTGAAGCGGAGCTCGGCTCCGTCGTCGCCGTCGCCGCCGCCATCAGTGCTGGAGAAGCCCCTCGGCTCCATTGTCGTCGCCGCCATCAGAGCTGGAGCGGAGAAGCCCTCGGCTCCGTCGTCGTCGGCGCCATCAGAGCTGGAGCAGCCCTCGGCTCCGTCGTCGCCGCCGCCATCAGAGCTGGAGAAGCCCTCGGCTCCGTCGTCGCCGCCGCCATCAGAGCTGGAGAGCAGCCCTCGGCTCCGTCGTCACCGCCGCCATCAGAGCTGGAGAAGCCCTCGGCTCCATCGTCGTCGCCGCCATCAGAGCTGGAGCGGAGAAGCCCTCGGCTCCATCGTCGTCGCCATCAGTACTGGAGCGGAGAAGCCCTCGGCTCCGTCGTCGTCGCCGTCGGTGCTTGAGCGGAGCAGCCCTCTGCTCCGTCGCCGCCGCCGTCCATCAAAGCTAGGAGCGGAGACAGCTGCTCGGTCGTCCATCGCCGCCATCAGAGCTGGAGAAGCCCTCGGCTCCATCGTCGCCGCCGCCATCAGAGCTGGAGCGGAGAAGCCCTCGGCTCCGTCGTCGCCGCCGCCATCAGAGCTGGAGAAGCCCTCGGCTCCACCGTCGTCGCCCGCCATCAGAGCCCTCGGCTCCATCGCCGTCGTCGGTGGCTGGAGCGGAACGGCGCTCGGCTCCATCGTCGTCGCTGGCGGTGATGAAGCTGAGAAGCCCTCCGGCTCCGTCGTTTTCGCCGCCATCAGAGCTGGAGCAGCCCATCGACTCCGTCGTCGTCGTCACCGCCGCCATCAGAGCTGGAGAAGCCCTCGGCTCCATCGTCGTCGCCGCCATCAGAGCTGGAGAAGCCCTCGGCTCCGTTGTCGCCGCCGCCATCAGAGCTGGAGCAGCCCTCGCAGCCGTCGGAGCTTGAGCTGAGCAGCCCTCGGCTCAATCATCGTCGTCGCCACCACCATCAGAGCTGGAGCAGCCCTCGGCTCCATCGCCGTCGTCGGTGGCTGGAGCGGAACAGCGCTCGGCTCCATCGTCGTCGCCGTCGGTGCTGGAGGTGAGAAGCCCTCGGCTCCGTCGTTTTCGCCGCCATCAGAGCTGGAGCAGCCCTCGACTCCGTCGTCGTCGTCACCGCCGCCATCAGAGCTGGAGAAGCCCTCGGCTCCATCGTCGTCGCCGCCATCAGAGCTGGAGCGGAGAAGCCCTCGGCTCCATCGTCGTCGCCATCAGAGCTGGAGCGGAGAAGCCCTCGGCTCCGTCGTCGTCGCCGTCGGTGCTTGAGCGGAGCAGCCCTCTGCTCCGTCGCCGCCGCCGCCATCAGAGCTGGAGCGGAGAAGCTCTCGGCTCCATCGCCGTCATCGGTGGCTGGAGAAGCCCTCGGCTCCATCGTCGCCGCCGCCATCAGAGCTGGAGCAGCCCTCGGCTCGGTCGTCGCCGCCGCCATCAGAGCTGGAGCAGCCCTCGGCTCCGTCGTCGCCGCCGCCATCAGAGGTGGAGAAGCACTCGGCTCCATCGTCGTCGCCGCCATCAGAGCTGGAGCAGCCCTCGGCTCCGTCGTCGTCGTCGTCGTCACCGCCGCCATCACAGCTGGGAGAAGCCCTCGACTCCATCGCCGCCGTCGGGGCTGGAGCGGAGAAGCCCTCGACTCAATCACCGCCGTCGGGGCTGGAGCGGAGCAGCCCTCGGCTCCGTCGCCGCCGCCGCCATCAGAGCTGGAGCGGAGAAGCTCTCGGCTCCATCGCCGTAATCGGTGGCTGGAGCAGCCCTCGGCTCCGTCGTCGCCGCCGCCATCAGAGCTGGAGAAGCGCTCGGCTCCATCGTCGTCGCCGCCATTAGAGCTGGAGCAGCCCTCGGCTCCGTCGTCGCCGCCGCCATCAGAGCTGGAGAAGCACTCGGCTCCATCGTCGTCGCCGCCATCAGAGCGGGAGAAGCCCTCGGCTCCGTCGTCGCCGCCGCCATCAGAGCTGGTAGAAGCACTCGGGTCCATCGCCGTCGGGGCTGGAGCAGCCCTCGGCTCCAACGTCGTCATCGTCACCGCCGCCATCAGAGCTGGAGCGGAGAAGCCCTCGGCTCCGTCGTCGCCGCCGCCATCAGAGCTGGAGAAGCACTCGGCTCCATCGTCGTCGCCGCCATCAGAGCTGGAGCAGCCCTCGGCTCCGTCGTCGTTGTCGTCGTCACCGCCGCCATCACAGCTGGAGAAGCCCTCGACTCCATCGCCGCCGTCGGGGCTGGAGCGGAGAAGCCCTCGACTCAATCACCGCCGTCGGGGCTGGAGCGGAGCAGCCCTCGGCTCCGTCGCCGCCGCCGCCATCAGAGCTGGAGCGGAGAAGCTCTCGGCTCCATCGCCGTAATCGGTGGCTGGAGCAGCCCTCGGCTCCGTCGTCGCCGCCGCCATCAGAGCTGGAGAGCAGCCCTCGGCTCCGTCGTCGCCGCCGCCATCAGAGCTGGAGAAGCCCTCGGCTACACCGTCGTCGCGCCATCAGAGCCCTCGGCTCCATCGCCGTCGTCGGTGGCTGGAGCGGAACGGCGCTCGGCTCCATCGTCGTCGCCGTCGGTGCTGGAGGTGAGAAGCCCTCGGCTCCGTCGTTTTCGCCGCCATCACAGCTGGAGCAGCCCTCGACTCCGTCGTCGTTGTCACCGCCGCCATCAGAGCTGGAGAAGCCCTCGGCTCCATCGTCGTCGCCGCCATCAGAGCTGGAGCGGAGAAGCCCTCGGCTCCATCGTCGTCGCCGTCGGTGCTGGAGCGGAGCAGCCCTCAGCTCCGTCGTCGTCGCCGCCATCAGAGCTGGAGCAGCCCTCGGCTCCGTCGTCGCCGCCGCCATCAGAGCTGGAGCAGCCCTCGGCTCCATCGTCGTCGCCGCCATCAGAGCTGGAGAAGCCCTCGACTCCATCGCCGCCGTCGGGGCTGGAGCGGAGAAGCCCTCGACTCCATCACCGCCGTCGGGGCTGGAGCGGAGCAGCCCTCGGCTCCATCGTCGTCGCCATCAGAGCTGGAGAAGCGCACGGCTCCATCATCGTCGCCGCCATCAGAGCTGGAGCAGCCCTCGGCTTCGTCGTCGTCGTCGCCATCAGAGCTGGAGCAGCCCTCGGCTTCGTCGTATCGTCGCCGCCGCCGCCATCAGAGCTGGAGCTGAGCCACTTCGGCTCCGTCGCCGTCGGGGCTGGAGCAGCCCTCGGCTCCAACGTCGTCATCGTCACCGCCGCCATCAGAGCTGGAGCGGAGAAGCCCTCGGCTCCGTCGTCGCCGCCGCCATCAGAGCTGGAGAAGCGCTCGGCTCCATCGTCGTCGCCGCCATTAGAGCTGGTACAGCCCTCGGCTCCGTCCGTCGTCGTCGCCGCCGCCGCCATCAGAGCTGGAGCTGAGCAGCCCTCGGCTGCGTCGCCGTCTGGGGCTGGAGCAGCCCTCGGCTCCAACGTCGTCATCGTCACCGCCGCATCAGAGCTGGAGCGGAGAAGCCCTCGGCTCCGTCTCGCCGCCGCCATCAGAGCTGGAGAAGCCCTCGGCTCCGTCGTCGTCGTCGCCGCCGCCGCCATCAGAGCTGGAGCGGAGAATCGGCTCCGTTCGTCGTCGTCGTCGTCGCCGCCGCCATCAGAGCTGGAGAAGCCCTCGGCTCCGTCGCCGCCGTCGGGGCTGGAGCGGAGAAGCCCTCGACTCCATCAACCGCCGTCGGGGCTGGAGCGGAGCAGCCCTCGGCTCCATCGCCGTCATCGGTGGCTGGAGCGGAGCTCGGCTCCGTCGTCGCCGCCACCATCAGAGCTGGAGCAGCCCTCGGCTCCATCGTCGTCGCCGCCGCCATCAGAGCTGGAGAAGCCCTCGGCTCCATCGTCGTCACCGCCATCAGAGCTGGAGCGGAGAAGTCCTCGGCTTCCGTCGTCGCCGCCGCCATCAGAGCTGGAGAAGCCCTCGGCTCCTGTCGTCGCCGCCGCCATCAGAGCTGGAGAGCAGCCCTCGGCTCCGTCGTCACCGCCGCCATCAGAGCTGGAGAAGCCCTCGGCTCCATCGTCGTCGCCGCCATCAGAGCTGGAGCGGAGAAGCCCTCGGCTCGATCGTCGTCGCCATCAGTACTGGAGCGGAGAAGCCCTCGGCTCCGTCGTCGTCGCCGTCGGTGCTTGAGCGGAGCAGCCCTCTGCTCAGTCGCCGCCGCCGCCATCAGAGCTAGAGCGGAGAAGCTCTCGGCTCCATCGCCGTCATCGGTGGCTGGAGAAGCCCTCGGCTCCATCGTCGCCGCCGCCATCAGAGCTGGAGCAGCCCTCGCCTCCGTCGTCGTCGTCGTCGTCAGAGCTGGAGAAGCACTCGGCTCCATCGTCGTCGCCGCCATCAGAGCTGGAGCAGCCCTCGGCTCCGTCGTCGTCGTCACCGCCGCCATCACAGCTGGAGAAGCCCTCGACTCCATCGCCGCCGTCGGGGCTGGAGCGGAGAAGCCCTCGACTCAATCACCGCCGTCGGGGCTGGAGCGGAGCAGCCCTCGGCTCCGTCGCCGCCGCCGCCATCAGAGCTGGAGCGGAGAAGCTCTCGGCTCCATCGCCGTAATCGGTGGCTGGAGCAGCCCTCGGCTCCGTCGTCGCCGCCGCCATCAGAGCTGGAGAAGCGCTCGGCTCCATCGTCGTCGCCGCCATTAGAGCTGGAGCAGCCCTCGGCTCCGTCGTCGCCGCCGCCATCAGAGCTGGAGAAGCACTCGGCTCCATCGTCGTCGCCGCCATCAGAGCGGGAGAAGCCCTCGGCTCCGTCGTCGCCGCCGCCATCAGAGCTGGAGAAGCACTCGGGTCCATCGCCGTCGGGGCTGGAGCAGCCCTCGGCTCCAACGTCGTCATCGTCACCGCCGCCATCAGAGCTGGAGCGGAGAAGCCCTCGGCTCCGTCGTCGCCGCCGCCATGAGAGCTGGAGAAGCGCTCGGCTCCATCGTCGTCGCCGCCATCAGAGCTGGAGCGCAGCCCTCGGCTCCGTCGTCGTCGTCGTCGCCGCCGCCGCCATCAGAGCTGGAGCTGAGCAGCCTCTCGGCTGCGTCGCCGTCGGGGCTGGACCAGCCCTCGGCTCCAACGTCGTCATCGTCACCGCCTCCATCAGAGCTGGAGCGGAGAAGCCCTCGGCTCCGTCGTCGCCGCCGCCATCAGAGCTGGAGCAGCCCTCGGCTCCGTCGTCGTCGTCGCCGCCGCCGCCATCAGAGCTGAAGCTGAGAAGCCCTCGGCTCCGTCGTCGCCGCCGCCATCAGAGCTGAAGCTGAGAAGCCCCGGCTCCGTCGTCGCCGCCGCCGCCATCAGAGCTGGAGAGCAGCCCTCGGCTCTCATCGTCGTCGCCGCCATCACAGCTGGAGAAGCCCTCGACTCCATCGCCGCCGTCGGGGCTGGAGCGGAGAAGCCCTCGACTCCATCACCGCCGTCGGGGCTGGAGCGGAGCAGCCCTCGGCTCCATCGTCGTCGCCATCAGAGCTGGAGAAGCGCACGGCTCCATCATCGTCGCCGCCATCAGAGCTGGAGCAGCCCTCGGCTTCGTCGTCGTCGTCGCCATCAGAGCTGGAGCAGCCCTCGGCTTCGTCGTCGTCGTCGCCGCCGCCGCCATCAGAGCTGGAGCTGAAGGCAGCCTTCGGCTCCGTCGCCGTCGGGGCTGGAGCAGCCCTCGGCTCCAACGTCGTCATCGTCACCGCCGCCATCAGAGCTGGAGCGGAGAAGCCCTCGGCTCCGTCGTCGCCGCCGCCATCAGAGCTGGAGAAGCGCTCGGCTCCATCGTCGTCGCCGCCATTAGAGCTGGAGCAGCCCTCGGCTCCGTCGTCGTCGTCGCCGCCGCCGCCATCAGAGCTGGAGCTGAGCAGCCCTCGGCTGCGTCGCCGTCGGGGCTGGAGCAGCCCTCGGCTCCAACGTCGTCATCGTCACCGCCGCCATCAGAGCTGGAGCGGAGAAGCCCTCGGCTCCGTCGTCGCCGCCGCCATCAGAGCTGGAGCAGCGCTCGGCTCCATCGTCGCCGCCGCCATAAGAGCTGGAGCTGAGCAGCCCTCGGCTGCGTCGCCGTCGGGGCTGGAGCAGCCCTTGGCTCCAACGTCGTCATCGTCACCGCCGCCATCAGAGCTGGAGCGGAGAAGCCCATCGCCGTCATCGGTGGCTGGAGAAGCCCTCGGCTCCATCGTCGCCGCCGCCATCAGAGCTGGAGCAGCCCTCAGCTGCGTCGTCGCCGCCGCCATCAGAGCTGGAGCAGCCCTCGGCTCCGTCGTCGCCGCCGCCATCAGAGCTGGAGAAGCACTCGGCTCCATCGTCGTCGCCGCCATCAGAGCTGGAGCAGCCCTCGGCTCCATCGTCGTCGCCGCCATCAAAGCTGGAGAAGCCCTCGACTCCATCGCCACCGTCGGGGCTGGAGCCCTCGGCTCCATCGTCTTCGCCGCCATTAGAGCTGGAGCAGCCCTCGGCTCCGTCGTCGTCGTCGCCGCCGCCGCCATCAGAGCTGGAGCTGAGCAGCCCTCGGCTGCGTCGCCGTCGGGGCTGGAGCAGCCCTTGGCTCCAACGTCGTCATCGTCACCGCCGCCATCAGAGCTGGAGCGGAGAAGCCCATCGCCGTCATCGGTGGCTGGAGAAGCCCTCGGCTCCATCGTCGCCGCCGCCATCAGAGCTGGAGCAGCCCTCAGCTGCGTCGTCGCCGCCGCCATCAGAGCTGGAGCAGCCCTCGGCTCCGTCGTCGCCGCCGCCATCAGAGCTGGAGAAGCACTCGGCTCCATCGTCGTCGCCGCCATCAGAGCTGGAGCAGCCCTCGGCTCCATCGTCGTCGCCGCCATCACAGCTGGAGAAGCCCTCGACTCCATCGCCGCGGTCGGGGCTGGAGCGGAGAAGCCCTCGACTCCATCACCGCCGTCGGGGCTGGAGCGGAGCAGCCCTCGGCTCCATCGTCGTCGCCATCAGAGCTGGAGCTCTGTCGTCGCCGCCGCCGCCATCAGAGCTGGAGCTGAGCAGCCTTCGGCTCCGTCGCCGTCGGGGCTGGAGCAGCCCTCGGCTCCAACGTCGTCATCGTCACCGCCGCCATCAGAGCTGGAGCGGAGAAGCCCTCGGCTCCGTCGTCGCCGCCGCCATCAGACGCCATGAGAGAAGCCCTCGCGCTCCGTCGTCGTCGTCGCCGCCGCCGCCATCAGAGCTGGAGCTGAGCAGCCCTCGGCTGCGTCGCCGTCGGGGCTGGAGCAGCCCTTGGCTCCAACGTCGTCATCGTCACCGCCGCCATCAGAGCTGGAGCGGAGAAGCCCATCGCCGTCATCGGTGGCTGGAGAAGCCCTCGGCTCCATCGTCGCCGCCGCCATCAGAGCCATCACAGCTGGAGAAGCCCTCGACTCCATCGCCACCGTCGGGGCTGGAGCGGAGAAGCCCTCGGCTCCATCGTCGTCGCCATCAGAGCTGGAGAAGCGCACGGCTCCATCGTCGTCGCCGCCATCAGAGCTGGAGCAGCCCTCGGCTTCGTCGTCGTCGTCGCCGCCGCCGCCATCAGAGCTGGAACTGAGCAGCCTTCGGCTCCGTCGCCGTCGGGGCTGGAGCAGCCCTCGGCTCCAACGTCGTCATCGTCACCGCCGCCATCAGAGCTGGAGCGGAGAAGCCCTCGGCTCCGTCGTCGCCGCCGCCATCAGAGCTGGAGAAGCACTCGGCTCCATCGTCGTCGCCGCCATCAGAGCTGGAGCAGCCCTCGGCTCCATCGTCGTCATCAGAGCTGGAGAAGCCCTCGACTCCATCGCCGCCGTCGGGGCTGGAGCGGAGAAGCCCTCGACTCCATCACCGCCGTCGGGGCTGGAGCGGAGCAGCCCTTGGCTCCATCGTCGTCGCCATCAGAGCTGGAGAAGCGCACAGCTCCATCGTCGTCGCCGCCATCAGAGCTGGAGCAGCCCTCGGCTTCGTCGTCGTCGTCGCCGCCGCCGCCATCAGAGCTGGAACTGAGCAGCCTTCGGCTCCGTCGCCGTCGGGGCTGGAGCAGCCCTCGGCTCCAACGTCGTCATCGTCACCGCCGCCATCAGAGCTGGAGCGGAGAAGCCCTCGGCTCCGTCGTCGCCGCCGCCATCAGAGCTGGAGAAGCGCTCGGCTCCATCGTCGCCGCCGCCATAAGAGCTGGAGCTGAGCAGCCCTCGGCTGCGTCGCCGTCGGGGCTGGAGCAGCCCTGGCTC
>CAAE01008036.1:6975-32833 GCA_000180735.1 Tetraodon nigroviridis | reverse complement strand
AGCATTAGGCAACGACCGGGGAGACTTCTGGAGGCTGAGAGGACAAAGGGCAGCAAAGAGAAAAGACTTGCGTAAAAGCAGAGAAGACTTAAGTGCAATTCCAGTCACAACACGATTCCCTGCCTATGAGAGGGTAGTCTTACGCGAAGGTATTTATCATTGCAGATCATTATTAAATACATTTATATCTTTTTTTTTTTTAGTTCAGTTCAGTCGATTTTCTTAGAATGTCACTGAATTCTTATTGCCTGATTTTATTTATTTATTTTCAGCTGGTTTCAAGAGACCTGTGGTCATATTTGGGCCTATTTCTGATGCGGTGAATGAAAAGCTAGCCAATGACATGCCAGATGATTTTGTCATTGCAAGTAAGTAGTCTGTTAATCCTCTGTCATGAGCTGCAAAAGGCAAGGAGGCAATGTTTCATTCAGCTTGTGTATGTCAAAGACAACTGCATTACAGTGCTTCATTGCTGTCACTCTCATGGTGTGTTATACAGAAGCAAACAAATGGATGAGCCGCGTTAGATTGCGAGGCAATGGATAGGTTGGGCTTGCCCCTTCTCCCTCCCATTGAGCCGCTAGACACCACCCATCTTCGTGGGCGGACATCCGTGATGCTCTTTGGGTCTTTCAGCCTCTTGTCCAAGCTTGGCCGCCTTCAATTTGCACTCACGAAGCAAGCGTAGGTCGGGGTGTGTGAGGAATATCACCGGACATGAGACCAGGTGGTGTGGGAAGAAATTCCCGTCATGACCAGTCCGTGCCTCCGTATTCAGCACTGTACGGTGCAGGCGACGAAGAGAATTCTTGGGCACCCACATACTCCAAGAGCACGCCTGGGGGCTTACCCTGGTAAATCTTTTTGGACAAAGAGAAAGATGACAGCCTGATGATCCCCAAAGGGTGTGTTTGGGGTTTGTCCTCGCGTCAATGCAGCAGTGCTGCAGGGTGAAGCGCAAGGAAGACAAGGTGCTCCGGCTGTGCCCTCTGCGAAAGGCTCAGGCTCCTCCTCCAGCATCGTGGTGGAAGAAATTCACACCGGGACCCCAGGGTTTGTAGCCTCAAGTGCAGAAGCGCACTAAAGTGGCCCTGTTTGGAGTGCCACCAAACTGTGCTGGCTTTTCCGATCAGCAAATTTCCACAAGCACGCGTACAAAACACTTGATTAAACATTGTTTCGCTGCACCAGCCAAGCCAAAAGCTGATGGCTCACTGCACAATCAATATGAACAAAAATATAGGCAGCACTTGCATGTCCACATACCTAGATGCTCGCAGTCGCAGCAGGATGCAGAGGCGCATCCGTGCATTCTCCTGCAATACCTGAGTTTTGTGATAACTAGGGGAAAAGAGCCGGCTGTTCACTCCTTAAACTGTGATATTTCTGGGCCTTTTCGAATCACGCTTTGCAGCCTCCTGGCGGTACATGTGCTCACCTAACCCAGAACTTGACCACTTCGTGGCCTTGTTCAGAGGGGTGGACCTGCAAAAGATTTGTTCTGCAGCAAGCTAGTCTTTGTCGCTCACTTTTGTCTTGTTTTGCAAGCTGGATGTTTCGGCATTGTGCGTGGTGCAGGCGGTTCCTTTGCCCCGATTTGGTCAGGCACTGCAAGTAGGTTAGTGGGCGCAAGAATAAGCTTGTCTGGCACTACAGGAAGCTGTGATATTTCCCTAGTGAGAAATAAAGCGAGGCGTTATGAAAGAGCACTTGAGCTTTTTGCATGACACCGGTTCTCTGAGTAATATGAGTGAGATGTTTCACTAGACTACCCTTTTTGCCTGGGCGAGTGAGAAAAGGTGTTTATCCTGAATGGTTGGTGAAGTCTGTATGTGACATATATAGCAGGCGAGTCCACCTGCCGTGGACAGACAAAATCACCAGCTAATCAGAGTTGGGGTAATAAGATAAGTGCTTTTATGAGGGCTGACGGAGGCGTGCATGCCATAGTGAGACATCTTATTCATATTACTCAGAGAACCAGGGTTATGTAGATCAGTGATCCCCAACCCCCGGGCCGCGGCCCGGTACCGGGGGTGGGGTCATTTGGTACCGGGCCGCACAGAAAGAAAAAATAATTTCCATGATTTTTTTTTCCGAGTCTTAATGATGTTTTATTTTGAAAAGTGGCCGAATTCTCTCTGTTACATCCGTCCACTTGACGCATGTCATGTTATGTTGGTGCGACGTTATGAGGACGCTGCTAATGAAGTTGCACATGATTACACAGTGGATTTACGTTCATCATCATTATTATTATTATTATTATTATTGTTGTAGAGAAAATACCACAGTTTTTAATGCTGATCTTATCATTTTATTTTGTTTTTATCTGCTGCACCTTTAGATTGGGCCGTGAAAATATTGTCAGACATTAAACCGGTCCGTGGTACGGAAAAGGTTGGGGACCACTGATGTAGATAACCTCAAGTTTTGTATTGGCTGATTACTGAAATTGTTCTACAACAGACTATTGACTGTGATTCTTTTTTTTTTTTAAGCAAATATTTGTATTGTGCATCATGTCTTTTCAGAAACAGAGCCGAAAGATGCAGGAAGTGAGAAGTCATCTGGAGTGGTGAGATTAAATACCATCAGACAAATCATTGAACAGGTGTGGTACAAAGAAAAAGTTTTTTTTTTTTTAAAACAAATTAATTAACACAAATTAATGTCACCACCTTTTTTCCTAGGACCGTCATGCTCTTCTCGATGTGACACCTAAAGCCGTGGACACTCTTAACTACACACAGTGGTATCCTATTGTCCTCTTTCTGAATCCGGACAGCAAGCAAGGAGTCAAAGCCATGAGGAATCGCCTTATCCCGGGGTCAAGTCGAAGCTCTCGCAAACTCTATGAACAGTCAGTGAAGCTCAGAAAGACCTGCTCCCATCTTTTCACAGGTAGGTTTTGCTGTCATTGAATTTTACCTTTTCACAGGTAGGTTTTGCTGTCATTGAATTTTACTGTTTTTAGTTCCTCAACAAACTATTCATTTTGTGTTTGCTTTATTACACTTATTTTGACATTCCTAAATTTACATGGATATCTTTGTGTCAAAATATTACCCATTTTCCTTTTTTTTTCTGATTTATGCCTTTGTTGGTGTTTATGTTTCTTCTCAGCAACTATTGACCTAAACTCAGCCAATGATGCGTGGTATGGCAGTGTAAAGGATTCCATTCAGGAGCAGCAGGACAGAGCTGTTTGGGTGTGTGAGGGCAAGGTAAGCCTTTTTTAGCCTCTACCACTTATTCAGGGTTGGGTCGCGGGGGCAGCAGCCTAAGTAGAAAAACCCAGCTACTTCATCTAGCTCTTCTGGGGAGATCCAGAGGCATTCCCAGGCCAGCCAAGAGACATAGTCTCACCAGCGTGTCCTTGATTTTCCCAGGGGCTCCCCTACAGAAGGGGCGTACCCTAAATGCTTCACCAGGGAGGCGTCCGGGAGGCATCCTGACTAGGTACCTGAGCCACCTCATCTGGCTGTTTTCAAGGCATAGGAGCAGTGACGCTACTCTGAGCTCCTCCCGAATGACACAGCCCCTCAGCCTATCTTTAAGGGGGAGCCCAGCCACCCTAAGAAGGAAGCTCATTTTGGCCGCTTGGACTTGTTTTTTTGGTCACTAGCCAAAGCTTGTGACCATAACTGAGGGTAGGAAAGAAGATCGACCAGTAAATTGAGAGATTCGCCTTCCAGCTCTGCTGTTTCCTAACCACAATGGATCAGTGCATTACTGCAGACAGCACACCAATCCTCGACCTCCGGCACCAATCTTCCCTAACTTATGAATAAGAACCTCGAGATACTTGAACTTTTCCACTTGGGGCAGATCTCCTCCCCAACCTGGAGAAGACACTCTACATTTTTCTGGATGAGGACCATGGCCTCGGATTTGGAGGTGCTGTTATTTTTCGGCAGCTTCACGTCCGGATCCAGCGAAAGTTGGAGGTCACGGACTTATGAAGCCAACAGGATCATATCATTTGCAAAGAGCAGACACCTAATACTGAGGTCGCCAATTCGGATTCCCTCAACACCCATGGCTGCATCTAAAAATTCCGTCTATAAAAGGTATGAATAAAATCAGTGACAAAGGGCAGCCTTGGCAGAGTCCAACCCTCAATTGAAACGAGTTCAGCTTACTGCGCACTACTGGACACTAGTCAAACAAGGAGCAGATGTCCCGTATCGGATGACCTGACACCCCATACTCCTGGAGAACCCCCCACAGGACTTCACGGTGCTCCCTTCTCCGAGACCACAAAAACACATGTGGACTTGTTGGGCAAATTCCCATGCTTCCTCAAAAGTTCCTCTGCAACAGCCTATTACACTGAGATGTAATGTTGATGGTATTGTGTGTTTGTTCAGCCGTCAGTGTGTAATTATGAAGTGTGAAACTGCCATTTTTTCTAATATTTTACCACTTTGAATATAATTGTGCTATCTATAAACATTCTTTTAACAATTTATGATTTATTGCCGAAGCTATAACATTTGTAGAGATTTTCATTTATTATCTTACCTCGTTTAGATGGATGGCTCTGACGAGGACCTGGATCTCCATGACGATCGTATGTCCTACTTGTCAGCAATGAGCGCAGACTACCTGAGCATGGACAGTCGTCTCACCAGTGACTATGATGACACTGCGGATGAGGGTGGCGCTTACACTGACAATGAGCTTGATGAGCCAGTGGATGAGCCACAAACAGTTTCAGCAATCAGTCGATCTTCGGAGCCAGTTTATTCCGACGAGGTGGGAGCAGTGTGGATGCCATAATTCCTCGCCATTATTCATTCTTTTATTATTTGTGCTCATTTCAACCAACCCTGAAAACCTTTCTACATATGTGTGTGTGTGTGTGTGTGTGTGCGTGTGAGTAGAGGCCCCAGCCTGAACCTAGGACTCGTATGAAAAAGTCAGGAAGCAAAGAGATGTTGAACAGAGAGCCAAGCCCTCCCCCGTCTTTTGTCCCAGAACCCCCAAAGGTGAGAGCAATTCAGTTCAATTTTATCTAAAGTGCCAGTTCATAACAATATATTTTTAAGACACTTTACACCAGGGGTGGGCAATTTGGCCTGAAGGGCAACATTAGCTTTTAGGTCCTGATGAAGGGGCCGGCCCCCAAATGAGGGTGGGAGGGTAACTGACTGTTAACTGAGAGAATAGTTTGAAGAGCCTGTGAATTGCTCCAACTAGAGATGGAGGATTAAACTCCAGATTGCGTTTGGCCCCACCTAGCATGCTAGCATGAAGACATGCTAGCATGCTAGGTGAAGAGGGGGTTGAACTTCTTTCTAACCAATCAAGCTGACAACCTTTCTAATTTGGCCTTGGAAAAAACTTGTAGGCTCTGTGGGCTGGATTAAACAGCTCGTCGGGCCACATGTGGCCCCCGGGCTGTAGTTTGCCCACCTCTGCTTTACACATTCAAAAAGAGAAACAGGTCCCAGAGCGAACACCAAACTGGGTAAGCCAGTAAGCCAGGAAAAAACTTTAACAGACAGAAATGTTTGTTTAGATTCTTTTTCAACCAGGTCATAGTGATCCAAAGTTAGAGATAGTTAAGTTTTCCTCAAAGACATTTCGCCTTCTCTCCAGAAGGCGTCATCAATTCTGGAGAGAGGGCAAAACATCTGCAAGGAAACCTTAAATCAGGGGTCTCAAACTCAAATTACCCGAGGGCCACTTTAGATAAAGTCTGAGTGAGGCTGGGCCGCATTGAGTATTCGATAAATAGCTTTTGCATGAAAAAAAAGAGAGATACTGTGGTTGTGGGAGCGTAGTGAAGTGAAGTTCACACACATGGGAGGTTTGTTTTGGTTCTTCGGTGACGCCATATGTGCACGTTTACTCGTATTAACAGATCCACTTACACTCATTGCTTCACAACTGCTGTAAATTGAGTTTTGGGATGTAAGCTGCGTTAATAATCGGGGGGGTGAGATTATTCGTACATCTACCTAGGCCGCACTGACATTATTATTGGAAATTAAGTGGAGGGCTGCAAAAAATCATTTCGTGGGCCGCAGTTTGGGCCCTGGGCCGCGGGTTTGAGACCCCTGCCTTAAATAGTCCAGTTAAACACAGAGATCTAACCTTGAATAACAGGCAGAAACCTCGAGCAGGACCAGACACAGTGTATATGGCCATCTGCTGCAACGGCCTGAGAGGGAGGGGGGGGGGAGGAGAGACGAGGAGATGTGAGAGAAACAAAGGATGAGATAAAAAGAAAACAGGGAGGAAAAAGAGTACATCGAGCAAAAGCTACAGGATCCAGGCAGGGCCACAAAGAATTTTTTGGGAACCAGCAGTCGTACCAGACCTCATGAGGGTGGAGGTAGATCCAGTACATGCTCCAGAAGTGCTGTAAAAAGATGGGACACGAGAGCTCCGGGGGGAGAGGGTGGGTTAGTGCTGAAACAGGCACGATAAGCCCCTCCTATTTTAAAAGATCTCATCTGGCAGAGCCCGAACAGTCCTAGCTATCGGCTTTTATAGGAATTTCATTGTGCATGTTACATGTTCTAATGACAATAAAGTTCTATTCTATTCTTTGGCAAAAAAGCAGGGTTTTGTCAGCCACCCAGACTGATGCTCTGATCCCCCTCATTTGTCCCTCAAGCTCTTCACACCCCTCTCTCTGTTTTTATAAGTAATAACAAATGAGTGTATCCATACACACAACAAAACTATTGTTTGGAAGTTAGACATGAACTTCACCCCTTCCAGAATGTGACAAATAGTACTATCCTGCAACAGGGGCGGTCTCAAACACACCACGATTCCACAAGGAGCTCCAGCAGCACCATCAGCAGTGATGCCATAACTGGAAGCAAGCCTCTTCCCCCGCCTGTGGCACATAAACCCAGCTTGGCACGTTTGGGCCAAACATCAGAGGAGCAAATTACAGAGAAGGAGAGAGATGCAGAGGATCCTGCCAACAAATCTTTTCTGGGAAAGGTTTAAATCATATATTTCTTGTCTTTTAGGATTATGTAATCTTGCCCATGTTCTTTCAGTTTAAAATGTTTATTTTTTTCTTCTCGCTTGTATCGCTTCTAACATGAAACAGAGAAATGGTGACCAGGTAATAGACTGATCATGTAGTCTCGTTTTCATCTGTATCTTCTTCGTGGCTACATTGTCATCATTATTTCAATATTTTGTACTGTAATCATTTAAAACAGAGCATGTATGGAACTTTCCTGTGGATTATGAAAACCAGGAAGCTAAAAAGCATCAATGTCTTTGCCCTCAGATTAAAGCTTTTGAGAAGATGGATCACCTGGCCCGAGCTCAGAGGATGCTGGAGTTGCAGGAGGCTGAAAATGCTCGGGTGAGTTTCTGTGTCGGTATCGTAAAAATAATTTTGGAAGGCAAATAAAAGCGTTTTGTTCAATCTGTCATCAGATCTGACAGATGTGGAACTTCTCTTTTCTTACACATAGCTAGAAATTGCCCAGAAGCATCCCGACATCTATGCTGTCCCAGTGAAATTGCAAAAATCCAACATCAACCGTCCACAGCCAATAGGGTGAAACCTCTTTGCTTTACATCACATAAAACCAAGCTTTAATGTTTTTTTTTTTTTTTTTAAACTTAAGGATCACATTACATTACATCACATCACTGTTTTGTTTGTGTGTGTGTGTGTGTGTGTTCAGGTCTAGCTCTAATCCTGAGCCGCAGGCGCCCTACAGGCCGACATACTCCGAGAGCAGAGGACACAACGACGATGAACCCGAGTATCGCAAGCAACTAGCCGAGCAGGCCAAGAAGGGGTACTACAGCCCTCAGAAATATAAAGACACTGAGCTGTAGCCTCTGTAAATATGCAGTCCTTGTTGCCATAGTGACGGCCCAAATAATCCCTCACTTATATGTCGTTTGAGAAAGATGTCAGAAACAGTAGGGTATTTTATTTTTTTTTTTGGTTTGTTTTTGATTTGTCCTACTTGTTAAACATTAAGCAAGTCTGTCTTCCAGAGGTTTACAATCATCCTCGTCCTGAACAACCGGAACGGCGCAATTTCTCCCACTTAATTGATGTTAAAGGTTTTATTTCTGTCCATTGCATGCGTTACCAGTGGACTAGAGCCAATTGGCACCATGGAGGAAAATTGTCCTAAATCCTAATGTTTTATCATCTCAATAAGACAAATTTGAATAGGATGTTACACATAGGACAGCAAATGGTTAATGGGTTTTTGAGAGGAAATAACTTAAACCTAGTTGTCAGTCAAATTACCATAACTCTGGAATAAGATGCATACTGCTTTTACTAGAATTTTTTTTTCTTTGTCTAAGGTCAAATCTTGAGTGTTTGGTAATGTTTTGCAAATATCACCTTGCATATGCTGGGTTGCAGAATGTTCCAAGTGCCTTATAGCTTTGTTGTAGGAGAACGGTCTGTAAGGTTCTTCTCTGTTCTTCACTCAGTTCTCTGGGTCTCAGGATCAGCAGAGCAATGCAAAATATCCTCTCCCTTCCTGCCTTGTCTAAGTGGACACTGAGGCATTTCCAAGCCGGATCATGTCCATTTTTTTTCAAACACTGTTAAGCTGCAACCGAATATACTCCGGTTTGAGTGATTTAGCTGACCCCGTGCGGTTACTGATGTCACAGATTTCAATTCCACAAGGTTGTAATTTTACCATTTAGAACTCTGTAAAAACAATGTCTTTGACATTTTATTTGTAGTCTCCAGACAATGAATATTGAATGTACAATGTTTTTTTTATACACAACAATGATCTCAATTCTTCAGAACTGTGGGAATGACAATCATGTTGGTCATTTTCTTTGAAATTTAAATTCTTTGTATTTAGTTTGCAGATGTAATATTACTTTGATGAAATAAATAAGCATCTTTACATAACATTTTAATTAGTGTCAGGATCCCCTTTCTTTATAATAACAGTCTGGCAATCTTTTGGTTACAACTGTAGTATAGGGTCTGCAATAACTTAAATCCCAATCTACATTAAAATTAAATAAAGAAATAATTCAGTCAAATGCAGTTTTTGCCAGAAATTCACAAAATATTATTAACTTCTGGCAAATTAGAAAAACAAGTCTGCGTACTTGTGCTCTTGTAAGAGACTACTTCACTCAAACTTCTGATTGGAAAGCAATCTATCATACAAAAAATGTTAATGAGAGTAATTTTTTTCAGAATGAGTCGATACTTAGTGATTCTAGAGCAGAGGTGGGCAAACTAAGGCCCGGGGGCCACATGTGGCCCGATGAGCTGTTTAATCCGGCCCGCAGAGCCTTTACAAGTTTTCACAAACCAAATTAAGAAGGTTGTTAGCTTGACTGGTTAGAAAGAAGTTTAACCCCCTCTTCACTTAGCATGCTAACATGTTCTAGTCCATGTTAATAGTCTAACAGGTTAATAATCTATCAAGCACAATTTGGGGGCCGGCCCCTTCATCAAGATCTAAAACCCAATGTGGCCCTTCAGGTAAAATAATTGCCCACCCCTGTTCTAGAGGTAAGAAACAAAATGTGTCCCACATTAAAATAGTCATGTTGAAAAAAATCACCAATAAAAATACTTAATATCAGAGCTGTCACACCTGTGTATACTCGTGAAATTGATTTAATAGATTATAAAAGGAATTATTACATTTTATTAACATGCAGGCTCTGTACTTAAAAAGTACACGCAATCTGACCTGTTGTCAGCAGGATCTTACAAGGGTTAACTTCCCCCCCCAAAAAATGTTAAAAAGTGCTACAAATGAATAAATCTAAATGTAAAATAAACCAAAGCACTAAACAGAATATGAAATAAGATTTTGAACTTTGAAAAAAGATCTACTAATAATAACATGTCCTTATATTCTGGTACTCTGTCAGATTTTTTGTGGGTTAATAAATAAGATAAACTCGTGGTCAGCTGTAACCTTTATGTGTAACCTTTTTAGTGTTTTCTGCTGATGCTTGAGCATATTTTGAAACAGGCTACACTGAAAAAAATTTGGAGTGATATTTACTTAAAAAAAAAAAAAGCTAGGAAATGTTTTTCACTGACAAAGTCTGTGTACTTTTAATTCAGCATTTAAAGTAGCATCGTCATCGTCGCCGCCGCCGTCGGGGCTGGAGCAGCCCTCGGCTCCGTCGTCGTCGGGGCTGGAGCTGAGAAGCCCTTGGCTCCAGCGTCGTCGTCGCCGCCGCCGCCATCAGAGCTGGAGCGGAGAAGCTCTCGGCTCCATCGCCGTCATCGGTGGCCGGAGCGGAGCTCGGCTCCGTCGTCGTCGTCGCCACCGCCGCCATCAGAGCTGGAGCTGAGCAGCCCTAGGCTCCCATCGTCGTCATCGTCGCCGCCGCCGCCATCAGAGCTGGAGAAGCCCTCGGCTCCATCGTCGTCGCCGCCATCAGAGCTGGAGCAGCCCTCGGCTCCATCGTCGTGGCCGCCATCAGAGCTGGAGCGGAGAAGCCCTCGACTCCATCGCCGTCATCGGTGGCTGGAGCGGAGCTCGACTCCGTCGTCGTCGCCGCCATCAGAGCTGGAGAAGCCCTCGGCTCCGTCGCCGTCGGGGCTGGAGAGGAGCTCGACTCCGTCGTCGTCGCCGCCATTAGAGCTGGAGCAGCCCTCGGCTCCATCGCCGTCGGGGCTGGAGAGGAGCTCGACTCCGTCGTCGTCGCCGCCATTAGAGCTGGAGCAGCCCTCGGCTCCATCGCCGTCGGGGCTGGAGCGGAGCTCGTCTCCGTCGTCGTCGCCGCCATCAGAGCTGGAGCAGAGAAGCCCTCGGCTCCATCGTCGTCGTCGCCGCCATCAGAGCTGGTGCAGCCCTTGGCTCCGTCGTCGTCGCCGCCATCAGAGCTGGAAAAGCCCTCGCATCCGTTGTCGCCGCCGCCATCAGAGCTGGAGAAGCGCTCGGCTCTGTCGTCGCCGCCGCCATCAGAGCTGGAGAGCAGCCCTCGGCTCCGTCGTCGCCGCCGCCATCAGAGCTGGAGCAGCCCTCGGCTCCGTTGTCGCCGCCGCCATCAGAGCTGGAGAAGCCCTCGGCTCCGTCGTCGCCGCCGCCATCAGAGCTGGAGAGCAGCCCTCGGCTCCGTCGTCGCCGCCGCCATCAGAGCTGGAGAAGCCCTCGGCTCAACCGTCGTCGCCGCCATCAGAGCCCTCGGCTCCATCGCCGTCGTCGGTGGCTGGAGCGGAACGGCGCTCGGCTCCATCGTCGTCGCCGTCGGTGCTGGAGGTGAGAAGCCCTCGGCTCCGTCGTTTTCGCCGCCATCAGAGCTGGAGCAGCCCTCGACTCCGTCGTCGTCGTCACCGCCGCCATCAGAGCTGGAGAAGCCCTCGGCTCCATCGTCGTCGCCGCCATCAGAGCTGGAGCGTAGAAGCCCTCGGCTCCATCGTCGTCGCCATCAGAGCTGGAGCGGAGAAGCCCTCGGCTCCGTCGTCGTCGCCGTCGGTGCTTGAGCGGAGCAGCCCTCTGCTCCGTCGCCGCCGCCGCCATCAGAGCTGGAGCGGAGAAGCTCTCGGCTCCATCGCCGTCATCGGTGGCTGGAGAAGCCCTCGGCTCCATCGTCGCCGCCGCCATCAGAGCTGGAGCAGCCCTCGGCTCGGTCGTCGCCGCCGCCATCAGAGCTGGAGCAGCCCTCGGCTCCGTCGTCGCCGCCGCCATCAGAGCTGGAGAAGCACTCGGCTCCATCGTCGTCGCCGCCATCAGAGCTGGAGCAGCCCTCGGCTCCGTCGTCGTCGTCACCGCCGCCATCACAGCTGGAGAAGCCCTCGACTCCATCGCCGCCGTCGGGGCTGGAGCGGAGAAGCCCTCGACTCAATCACCGCCGTCGGGGCTGGAGCGGAGCAGCCCTCGGCTCCGTCGCCGCCGCCGCCATCAGAGCTGGAGCGGAGAAGCTCTCGGCTCCATCGCCGTAATCGGTGGCTGGAGCAGCCCTCGGCTCCGTCGTCGCCGCCGCCATCAGAGCTGGAGAAGCGCTCGGCTCCATCGTCGTCGCCGCCATTAGAGCTGGAGCAGCCCTCGGCTCCGTCGTCGCCGCCGCCATCAGAGCTGGAGAAGCACTCGGCTCCATCGTCGTCGCCGCCATCAGAGCGGGAGAAGCCCTCGGCTCCGTCGTCGCCGCCGCCATCAGAGCTGGAGAAGCACTCGGGTCCATCGCCGTCGGGGCTGGAGCAGCCCTCGGCTCCAACGTCGTCATCGTCACCGCCGCCATCAGAGCTGGAGCGGAGAAGCCCTCGGCTCCGTCGTCGCCGCCGCCATCAGAGCTGGAGCGGAGAAGCCCTCGACTCCATCACCGCCGTCGGGGCTGGAGCGGAGCAGCCCTTGGCTCCATCGTCGTCGCCATCAGAGCTGGAGAAGCGCACAGCTCCATCGTCGTCGCCGCCATCAGAGCTGGAGCAGCCCTCGGCTTCGTCGTCGTCGTCGCCGCCGCCGCCATCAGAGCTGGAACTGAGCAGCCTTCGGCTCCGTCGCCGTCGGGGCTGGAGCAGCCCTCGGCTCCAACGTCGTCATCGTCACCGCCGCCATCAGAGCTGGAGCGGAGAAGCCCTCGGCTCCGTCGTCGCCGCCGCCATCAGAGCTGGAGAAGCGCTCGGCTCCATCGTCGCCGCCGCCATCAGAGCTGGAGCTGAGCAGCCCTCGGCTGCGTCGCCGTCGGGGCTGGAGCAGCCCTTGGCTCCAACGTCGTCATCGTCACCGCCGCCATCAGAGCTGGAGCGGAGAAGCCCATCGCCGTCATCGGTGGCTGGAGAAGCCCTCGGCTCCATCGTCGCCGCCGCCATCAGAGCTGGAGCAGCCCTCAGCTGCGTCGTCGCCGCCGCCATCAGAGCTGGAGCAGCCCTCGGCTCCGTCGTCGCCGCCGCCATCAGAGCTGGAGAAGCACTCGGCTCCATCGTCGTCGCCGCCATCAGAGCTGGAGCAGCCCTCGGCTCCATCGTCGTCGCCGCCATCACAGCTGGAGAAGCCCTCGACTCCATCGCCGCGGTCGGGGCTGGAGCGGAGAAGCCCTCGACTCCATCACCGCCGTCGGGGCTGGAGCGGAGCAGCCCTCGGCTCCATCGTCGTCGCCATCAGAGCTGGAGCGGAGAAGCCCTCGACTCCATCACCGCCGTCGGGGCTGGAGCGGAGCAGCCCTCGGCTCCATCGTCGTCGCCATCAGAGCTGGAGAAGCGCACGGCTCCATCGTCGTCGCCGCCATCAGAGCTGGAGAAGCCCTCGGCTCCGTCGTCGCCGCCGCCGCCATCAGAGCTGGAGAGCAGCCCTCGGCTCCGTCGTCGCCGCCGCCATCAGAGCTGGAGAAGCCCTCGGCTACACCGTCGTCGCGCCATCAGAGCCCTCGGCTCCATCGCCGTCGTCGGTGGCTGGAGCGGAACGGCGCTCGGCTCCATCGTCGTCGCCGTCGGTGCTGGAGGTGAGAAGCCCTCGGCTCCGTCGTTTTCGCCGCCATCACAGCTGGAGCAGCCCTCGACTCCGTCGTCGTTGTCACCGCCGCCATCAGAGCTGGAGAAGCCCTCGGCTCCATCGTCGTCGCCGCCATCAGAGCTGGAGCGGAGAAGCCCTCGGCTCCATCGTCGTCGCCGTCGGTGCTGGAGCGGAGCAGCCCTCAGCTCCGTCGTCGTCGCCGCCATCAGAGCTGGAGCAGCCCTCGGCTCCGTCGTCGTCGTCGCCATCAGAGCTGGAGAAGCGCTCGGCTCCATCGTCGTCGCCGCCATCAGAGCTGGAGCAGCCCTCGGCTCCGTCGTCGTCGCTGCCGCCGCCATCAGAGCTGGAGCAGCCCTCGGCTCCGTCGTCGTCGTCGCCATCAGAGCTGGAGAAGCGCTCGGCTCCATCGTCGTCGCCGCCATCAGAGCTGGAGCAGCCCTCGGCTCCGTCGTCGTCGCCGCCGCCATCAGAGCTGGAGCTGAGCAGCCCTCGGCTCCGTCGCCGTCGGGGCTGGAGCAGCCCTCGGCTCCAACGTCGTCATCGTCACCGCCGCCATCAGAGCTGGAGCGGAGAAGCCCATCGCCGTCATCGGTGGCTGGAGAAGCCCTCGGCTCCATCGTCGCCGCCGCCATCAGAGCTGGAGAAGCCCTCGGCTCCGTCGTCGCCGCCGCCGCCATCAGAGCTGGAGAGCAGCCCTCGGCTCCGTCGTCGCCGCCGCCATCAGAGCTGGAGAAGCCTTCGGCTACACCGTCGTCGCGCCATCAGAGCCCTCGGCTCCATCGCCGTCGTCAGTGGCTGGAGCGGAGCAGCCCTTGGCTCCATCGTCGTCGCCATCAGAGCTGGAGAAGCGCACAGCTCCATCGTCGTCGCCGCCATCAGAGCTGGAGCAGCCCTCGGCTTCGTCGTCGTCGTCGCCGCCGCCGCCATCAGAGCTGGAACTGAGCAGCCTTCGGCTCCGTCGCCGTCGGGGCTGGAGCAGCCCTCGGCTCCAACGTCGTCATCGTCACCGCCGCCATCAGAGCTGGAGCGGAGAAGCCCTCGGCTCCGTCGTCGCCGCCGCCATCAGAGCTGGAGAAGCGCTCGGCTCCATCGTCGCCGCCGCCATCAGAGCTGGAGCTGAGCAGCCCTCGGCTGCGTCGCCGTCGGGGCTGGAGCAGCCCTTGGCTCCAACGTCGTCATCGTCACCGCCGCCATCAGAGCTGGAGCGGAGAAGCCCATCGCCGTCATCGGTGGCTGGAGAAGCCCTCGGCTCCATCGTCGCCGCCGCCATCAGAGCTGGAGCAGCCCTCAGCTGCGTCGTCGCCGCCGCCATCAGAGCTGGAGCAGCCCTCGGCTCCGTCGTCGCCGTCGCCGCCGCCGCCATCAGAGCTGGAGCTGAGCAGCCCTCGGCTCCGTCGCCGTCGGGGCTGGAGCAGCCCTCGGCTCCAACGTCGTCATCGTCACCGCCGCCATCAGAGCTGGAGCGGAGAAGCCCTCGGATCCGTCGTCGCCGCCGCCATCAGAGCTGGAGCAGCCCTCGGCTCCGTCGTCGTCGTCGCCGCCGCCGCCATCAGAGCTGAAGCTAAGAAGCCCTCGGCTCCGTCGCCGTCGGGGCTGGAGCAGCCCTCGGCTCAACCGTCGTCGCCGCCATCAGAGCCCTCGGCTCCATCGCCGTCGTCGGTGGCTGGAGCGGAACGGCGCTCGGCTCCATCGTCGTCGCCGTCGGTGCTGGAGGTGAGAAGCCCTCGGCTCCGTCGTTTTCGCCGCCATCAGAGCTGGAGCAGCCCTCGACTCCGTCGTCGTCGTCACCGCCGCCATCAGAGCTGGAGAAGCCCTCGGCTCCATCGTCGTCGCCGCCATCAGAGCTGGAGCGGAGAAGCCCTCGGCTCCATCGTCGTCGCCATCAGAGCTGGAGCGGAGAAGCCCTCGGCTCCGTCGTCGTCGCCGTCGGTGCTTGAGCGGAGCAGCCCTCTGCTCCGTCGCCGCCGCCGCCATCAGAGCTGGAGCGGAGAAGCTCTCGGCTCCATCGCCGTCATCGGTGGCTGGAGAAGCCCTCGGCTCCATCGTCGCCGCCGCCATCAGAGCTGGAGCAGCCCTCGGCTCGGTCGTCGCCGCCGCCATCAGAGCTGGAGCAGCCCTCGGCTCCGTCGTCGCCGCCGCCATCAGAGGTGGAGAAGCACTCGGCTCCATCGTCGTCGCCGCCATCAGAGCTGGAGCAGCCCTCGGCTCCGTCGTCGTCGTCGTCGTCACCGCCGCCATCACAGCTGGAGAAGCCCTCGACTCCATCGCCGCCGTCGGGGCTGGAGCGGAGAAGCCCTCGACTCAATCACCGCCGTCGGGGCTGGAGCGGAGCAGCCCTCGGCTCCGTCGTCGCCGCCGCCATCAGAGCTGGAGAAAGCGCTCGGCTCCATCGTCGCCGCCGCCATCAGAGCTGGAGAAGCCCTCGGCTCCGTCGTCGCCGCCGCCATCAGAGCTGGAGAAGCACTCGGCTCCATCGTCGTCGCCGCCATCAGAGCGGGAGAAGCCCTCGGCTCCGTCGTCGCCGCCGCCATCAGAGCTGGAGAAGCACTCGGGTCCATCGCCGTCGGGGCTGGAGCAGCCCTCGGCTCCAACGTCGTCATCGTCACCGCCGCCATCAGAGCTGGAGCGGAGAAGCTCTCGGCTCCATCGCCGTCATCGGTGGCTGGAGAAGCCCTCGGCTCCATCGTCGCCGCCGCCATCAGAGCTGGAGCAGCCCTCGGCTCGGTCGTCGCCGCCGCCATCAGAGCTGGAGCAGCCCTCGGCTCCGTCGTCGCCGCCGCCATCAGAGCTGGAGAAGCACTCGGCTCCATCGTCGTTGCCGCCATCAGAGCTGGAGCAGCCCTCGGCTCCGTCGTCGTCGTCGTCGTCACCGCCGCCATCACAGCTGGAGAAGCCCTCGACTCCATCGCCGCCGTCGGGGCTGGAGCGGAGAAGCCCTCGGCTCCGTCGTCGCCGCCGCCATCAGAGCTGGAGAAGCGCTCGGCTCCGTCGTCGCCGCCATCAGAGCTGGAGCAGCCCTCGGCTCCGTCGTCGTCGTCGCCGCCGCCGCCATCAGAGCTGGAGCTGAGCAGCCCTCGGCTCCGTCGCCGTCGGGGCTGGAGCAGCCCTCGGCTCCAACGTCGTCATCGTCACCGCCGCCATCAGAGCTGGAGCGGAGAAGCCCTCGGATCCGTCGTCGCCGCCGCCATCAGAGCTGGAGCAGCCCTCGGCTCCGTCGTCGTCGTCGCCGCCGCCGCCATCAGAGCTGAAGCTAAGAAGCCCTCGGCTCCGTCGCCGTCGGGGCTGGAGCAGCCCTCGGCTCAACCGTCGTCGCCGCCATCAGAGCCCTCGGCTCCATCGCCGTCGTCGGTGGCTGGAGCGGAACGGCGCTCGGCTCCATCGTCGTCGCCGTCGGTGCTGGAGGTGAGAAGCCCTCGGCTCCGTCGTTTTCGCCGCCATCAGAGCTGGAGCAGCCCTCGACTCCGTCGTCGTCGTCACCGCCGCCATCAGAGCTGGAGAAGCCCTCGGCTCCATCGTCGTCGCCGCCATCAGAGCTGGAGCGTAGAAGCCCTCGGCTCCATCGTCGTCGCCATCAGAGCTGGAGCGGAGAAGCCCTCGGCTCCGTCGTCGTCGCCGTCGGTGCTTGAGCGGAGCAGCCCTCTGCTCCGTCGCCGCCGCCGCCATCAGAGCTGGAGCGGAGAAGCTCTCGGCTCCATCGCCGTCATCGGTGGCTGGAGAAGCCCTCGGCTCCATCGTCGCCGCCGCCATCAGAGCTGGAGCAGCCCTCGGCTCGGTCGTCGCCGCCGCCATCAGAGCTGGAGAAGCACTCGGCTCCATCGTCGTCGCCGCCATCAGAGCTGGAGCAGCCCTCGGCTCCGTCGTCGTCGTCACCGCCGCCATCACAGCTGGAGAAGCCCTCGACTCCATCGCCGCCGTCGGGGCTGGAGCGGAGAAGCCCTCGACTCAATCACCGCCGTCGGGGCTGGAGCGGAGCAGCCCTCGGCTCCGTCGCCGCCGCCGCCATCAGAGCTGGAGCGGAGAAGCTCTCGGCTCCATCGCCGTAATCGGTGGCTGGAGCAGCCCTCGGCTCCGTCGTCGCCGCCGCCATCAGAGCTGGAGAAGCGCTCGGCTCCATCGTCGTCGCCGCCATTAGAGCTGGAGCAGCCCTCGGCTCCGTCGTCGCCGCCGCCATCAGAGCTGGAGAAGCACTCGGCTCCATCGTCGTCGCCGCCATCAGAGCGGGAGAAGCCCTCGGCTCCGTCGTCGCCGCCGCCATCAGAGCTGGAGAAGCACTCGGGTCCATCGCCGTCGGGGCTGGAGCAGCCCTCGGCTCCAACGTCGTCATCGTCACCGCCGCCATCAGAGCTGGAGCGGAGAAGCCCTCGGCTCCGTCGTCGCCGCCGCCATCAGAGCTGGAGAAGCACTCGGCTCCATCGTCGTCGCCGCCATCAGAGCTGGAGCAGCCCTCGGCTCCGTCGTCGTTGTCGTCGTCACCGCCGCCATCACAGCTGGAGAAGCCCTCGACTCCATCGCCGCCGTCGGGGCTGGAGCGGAGAAGCCCTCGACTCAATCACCGCCGTCGGGGCTGGAGCGGAGCAGCCCTCGGCTCCGTCGCCGCCGCCGCCATCAGAGCTGGAGCGGAGAAGCTCTCGGCTCCATCGCCGTAATCGGTGGCTGGAGCAGCCCTCGGCTCCATCGTCGCCGCCGCCATCAGAGCTGGAGAGCAGCCCTCGGCTCCGTCGTCGCCGCCGCCATCAGAGCTGGAGAAGCCCTCGGCTACACCGTCGTCGCGCCATCAGAGCCCTCGGCTCCATCGCCGTCGTCGGTGGCTGGAGCGGAACGGCGCTCGGCTCCATCGTCGTCGCCGTCGGTGCTGGAGGTGAGAAGCCCTCGGCTCCGTCGTTTTCGCCGCCATCACAGCTGGAGCAGCCCTCGACTCCGTCGTCGTCGTCACCGCCGCCATCAGAGCTGGAGAAGCCCTCGGCTCCATCGTCGTCGCCGCCATCAGAGCTGGAGCGGAGAAGCCCTCGGCTCCATCGTCGTCGCCATCAGTACTGGAGCGGAGAAGCCCTCGGCTCCGTCGTCGTCGCCGTCGGTGCTTGAGCGGAGCAGCCCTCTGCTCCGTCGCCGCCGCCGCCATCAAAGCTAGAGCGGAGAAGCTCTCGGCTCCATCGCCGCCATCAGAGGCTGGAGAAGCCCTCGGCTCCATCGTCGCCGCCGCCATCAGAGCTGGAGCAGCCCTCGGCTCCGTAGTCGCCGCCGCCATCAGAGCTGGAGAAGCACTCGGCTCCATCGTCGTCGCCGCCATCAGAGCTGGAGCAGCCCTCGGCTCCGGTCGTCGTCGTCACCGCCGCCATCACAGCTGGAGAAGCCCTCGACTCCATCGCCGCCGTCGGGGCTGGAGCGGAGAAGCCCTCGACTCAATCACCGCCGTCGGGGCTGGAGCGGAGCAGCCCTCGGCTCCGTCGCCGCCGCCGCCATCAGAGCTGGAGCGGAGAAGCTCTCGGCTCCATCGCCGTAATCGGTGGCTGGAGCAGCCCTCGGCTCCGTCGTCGCCGCCGCCATCAGAGCTGGAGAAGCGCTCGGCTCCATCGTCGTCGCCGCCATTAGAGCTGGAGCAGCCCTCGGCTCCGTCGTCGCCGCCGCCATCAGAGCTGGAGAAGCACTCGGCTCCATCGTCGTCGCCGCCATCAGAGCGGGAGAAGCCCTCGGCTCCGTCGTCGCCGCCGCCATCAGAGCTGGAGAAGCACTCGGGTCCATCGCCGTCGGGGCTGGAGCAGCCCTCGGCTCCAACGTCGTCATCGTCACCGCCGCCATCAGAGCTGGAGCGGAGAAGCCCTCGGCTCCGTCGTCGCCGCCGCCATCAGAGCTGGAGCGGAGAAGCCCTCGACTCCATCACCGCCGTCGGGGCTGGAGCGGAGCAGCCCTTGGCTCCATCGTCGTCGCCATCAGAGCTGGAGAAGCGCACAGCTCCATCGTCGTCGCCGCCATCAGAGCTGGAGCAGCCCTCGGCTTCGTCGTCGTCGTCGCCGCCGCCGCCATCAGAGCTGGAACTGAGCAGCCTTCGGCTCCGTCGCCGTCGGGGCTGGAGCAGCCCTCGGCTCCAACGTCGTCATCGTCACCGCCGCCATCAGAGCTGGAGCGGAGAAGCCCTCGGCTCCGTCGTCGCCGCCGCCATCAGAGCTGGAGAAGCGCTCGGCTCCATCGTCGCCGCCGCCATCAGAGCTGGAGCTGAGCAGCCCTCGGCTGCGTCGCCGTCGGGGCTGGAGCAGCCCTTGGCTCCAACGTCGTCATCGTCACCGCCGCCATCAGAGCTGGAGCGGAGAAGCCCATCGCCGTCATCGGTGGCTGGAGAAGCCCTCGGCTCCATCGTCGCCGCCGCCATCAGAGCCATCACAGCTGGAGAAGCCCTCGACTCCATCGCCACCGTCGGGGCTGGAGCGGAGAAGCCCTCGGCTCCATCGTCGTCGCCATCAGAGCTGGAGAAGCGCACGGCTCCATCGTCGTCGCCGCCATCAGAGCTGGAGCAGCCCTCGGCTTCGTCGTCGTCGTCGCCGCCGCCGCCATCAGAGCTGGAACTGAGCAGCCTTCGGCTCCGTCGCCGTCGGGGCTGGAGCAGCCCTCGGCTCCAACGTCGTCATCGTCACCGCCGCCATCAGAGCTGGAGCGGAGAAGCCCTCGGCTCCGTCGTCGCCGCCGCCATCAGAGCTGGAGAAGCACTCGGCTCCATCGTCGTCGCCGCCATCAGAGCTGGAGCAGCCCTCGGCTCCATCGTCGTCGCCGCCATCAGAGCTGGAGAAGCCCTCGACTCCATCGCCGCCGTCGGGGCTGGAGCGGAGAAGCCCTCGACTCCATCACCGCCGTCGGGGCTGGAGCGGAGCAGCCCTTGGCTCCATCGTCGTCGCCATCAGAGCTGGAGAAGCGCACAGCTCCATCGTCGTCGCCGCCATCAGATCTGGAGCAGCCCTCGGCTCCGTCGTCGTCGTCGTCGTCACCGCCGCCATCACAGCTGGAGAAGCCCTCGACTCCATCGCCGCCGTCGGGGCTGGAGCGGAGAAGCCCTCGGCTCCGTCGTCGCCGCCGCCATCAGAGCTGGAGAAGCGCTCGGCTCCGTCGTCGCCGCCATCAGAGCTGGAGCAGCCCTCGGCTCCGTCGTCGTCGTCGCCGCCGCCGCCATCAGAGCTGGAGCTGAGCAGCCCTCGGCTCCGTCGCCGTCGGGGCTGGAGCAGCCCTCGGCTCCAACGTCGTCATCGTCACCGCCGCCATCAGAGCTGGAGCGGAGAAGCCCTCGGATCCGTCGTCGCCGCCGCCATCAGAGCTGGAGCAGCCCTCGGCTCCGTCGTCGTCGTCGCCGCCGCCGCCATCAGAGCTGAAGCTAAGAAGCCCTCGGCTCCGTCGCCGTCGGGGCTGGAGCAGCCCTCGGCTCCAAAGTCGTCATCGTCACCGCCACCATCAGAGCTGGAGCGGAGAAGCCCTCGGCTCCGTCGTCGCCGCCGCCATCAGAGCTGGAGAAGCCCTCGGCTCCGTCGTCGCCGCCGCCGCCATCAGAGCTGGAGAGCAGCCCTCGGCTCCGTCGTCGCCGCCGCCATCAGAGCTGGAGAAGCCCTCGGCTACACCGTCGTCGCGCCATCAGAGCCCTCGGCTCCATCGCCGTCGTCGGTGGCTGGAGCGGAACGGCGCTCGGCTCCATCGTCGTCGCCGTCGGTGCTGGAGGTGAGAAGCCCTCGGCTCCGTCGTTTTCGCCGCCATCACAGCTGGAGCAGCCCTCGACTCCGTCGTCGTTGTCACCGCCGCCATCAGAGCTGGAGAAGCCCTCGGCTCCATCGTCGTCGCCGCCATCAGAGCTGGAGCGGAGAAGCCCTCGGCTCCATCGTCGTCGCCGTCGGTGCTGGAGCGGAGCAGCCCTCAGCTCCGTCGTCGTCGCCGCCATCAGAGCTGGAGCAGCCCTCGGCTCCGTCGTCGCCGCCGCCATCAGAGCTGGAGCAGCCCTCGGCTCCATCGTCGTCGCCGCCATCAGAGCTGGAGAAGCCCTCGACTCCATCGCCGCCGTCGGGGCTGGAGCGGAGAAGCCCTCGACTCCATCACCGCCGTCGGGGCTGGAGCGGAGCAGCCCTCGGCTCCATCGTCGTCGCCATCAGAGCTGGAGTTGAGCAGCCCTCGGGTCCATCGCCGTCGGGGCTGGAGCAGCCCTCGGCTCCAACGTCGTCATCGTCACTGCCGCCATCAGAGCTGGAGCGGAGAAGCCCTCGACTCCATCGCCGCCGTCATGGCTGGAGCTGAGCAGCCCTCGGCTCCATCGTCGTCGCCGCCATCAAGAGCTGGAGCAGCCCTCGGCTCCGTCGTCGTTGTCGTCGTCACTGCCGCCATCAGAGCTGGAGAAGCCCTCGACTCCATCGCCGCCGTCGGGGCTGGAGCG
This sequence comes from Tetraodon nigroviridis, assembly GCA_000180735.1. Lineage (NCBI taxonomy): Eukaryota > Metazoa > Chordata > Actinopteri > Tetraodontiformes > Tetraodontidae > Tetraodon > Tetraodon nigroviridis. The sequence continues at coordinate 11,035 of CAAE01008036.1, read as the reverse complement.
GAGAAGCCCTCGACTCCATCGCCGCCGTCGGGGCTGGAGCGGAGCAGCCCTCGGCTCCGTCGCCGCCGCCGCCATCAGAGCTGGAGCAGAGAAGCTCTCGGCTCCGACGCCGTCATCGGTGGCTGAAGCGGAGCTCGGCTCCGTCGTCGCCGTCGCCGCCGCCATCAGTGCTGGAGAAGCCCTCGGCTCCATTGTCGTCGCCGCCATCAGAGCTGGAGCGGAGAAGCCCTCGGCTCCGTCGTCGTCGGCGCCATCAGAGCTGGAGCAGCCCTCGGCTCCGTCGTCGTCGCCGCCATCAGAGCTGGAGAAGCCCTCGGCTCCGTTGTCGCCGCCGCCATCAGAGCTGGAGAAGCGCTCGGCTCTGTCGTCGCCGCCGCCATCAGAGCTGGAGAGCAGCCCTCGGCTCCGTCGTCGCCGCCGCCATCAGAGCTGGAGCAGCCCTCGGCTCCGTTGTCGCCGCCGCCATCAGAGCTGGAGAAGCCCTCGGCTCCGTCGTCGCCGCCGCCATCAGAGCTGGAGAGCAGCCCTCGGCTCCGTCGTCGCCGCCGCCATCAGAGCTGGAGAAGCCCTCGGCTCAACCGTCGTCGCCGCCATCAGAGCCCTCGGCTCCATCGCCGTCGTCGGTGGCTGGAGCGGAACGGCGCTCGGCTCCATCGTCGTCGCCGTCGGTGCTGGAGGTGAGAAGCCCTCGGCTCCGTCGTTTTCGCCGCCATCAGAGCTGGAGCAGCCCTCGACTCCGTCGTCGTCGTCACCGCCGCCATCAGAGCTGGAGAAGCCCTCGGCTCCATCGTCGTCGCCGCCATCAGAGCTGGAGCGTAGAAGCCCTCGGGCTCCATCGTCGTCGCCATCAGAGCTGGAGCGGAGAAGCCCTCGGCTCCGTCGTCGTCGCCGTCGGTGCTTGAGCGGAGCAGCCCTCTGCTCCGTCGCCGCCGCCGCCATCAGAGCTGGAGCGGAGAAGCTCTCGGCTCCATCGCCGTCATCGGTGGCTGGAGAAGCCCTCGGCTCCATCGTCGCCGCCGCCATCAGAGCTGGAGCAGCCCTCGGCTCGGTCGTCGCCGCCGCCATCAGAGCTGGAGCAGCCCTCGGCTCCGTCGTCGCCGCCGCCATCAGAGCTGGAGAAGCACTCGGCTCCATCGTCGTCGCCGCCATCAGAGCTGGAGCAGCCCTCGGCTCCGTCGTCGTCGTCACCGCCGCCATCACAGCTGGAGAAGCCCTCGACTCCATCGCCGCCGTCGGGGCTGGAGCGGAGAAGCCCTCGACTCAATCACCGCCGTCGGGGCTGGAGCGGAGCAGCCCTCGGCTCCGTCGCCGCCGCCGCCATCAGAGCTGGAGCGGAGAAGCTCTCGGCTCCATCGCCGTAATCGGTGGCTGGAGCAGCCCTCGGCTCCGTCGTCGCCGCCGCCATCAGAGCTGGAGAGCAGCGCTCGGCTCCATCGTCGTCGCCGCCATTATGAGAGCTGGAGCAGCCCTCGGCTACACCGTCGTCGCGCCATCAGAGCCCTCGGCTCCATCGCCGTCCTCCGCCATTAGAGCTGGAGCAGCGCTCGGCTCCATCGTCGTCGCCGTCCATGCAGGAGCTGGAGAAGCACTCGGGCTCCATCGTCGTCGCCGCCATCACAGCTGGAGCAGCCCTCGACTCCGTCGTCGTTGTCACCGCCGCCATCAGAGCTGGAGAAGCCCTCGGCTCCATCGTCGTCGCCGCCATCAGAGCTGCGAGCGGAGAAGCCCTCGTCTCCATCGTCGTCGCCGTCGGTGCTGGAGCGGAGCAGCCCTCAGCTCCGTCGTCGTCGCCGCCATCAGAGCTGGAGCAGCCCTCGGCTCCGTCGTCGCCGCCGCCATCAGAGCTGGAGCAGCCCTCGGCTCCGTCATCGTCGTCGTCGTCACCGCCGCCATCAGAGCTGGAGAAGCCCTCGACTCCATCGCCGCCGTCGGGGCTGGAGCGGAGAAGCCCTCGACTCCATCACCGCCGTCGGGGCTGGAGCGGAGCAGCCCTCGGCTCCATCGTCGTCGCCATCAGAGCTGGAGTTGAGCAGCCCTCGGGTCCATCGCCGTCGGGGCTGGAGCAGCCCTCGGCTCCAACGTCGTCATCGTCACTGCCGCCATCAGAGCTGGAGCGGAGAAGCCCTCGACTCCATCGCCGCCGTCATGGCTGGAGCTGAGCAGCCCTCGGCTCCATCGTCGTCGCCGCCATCAGAGCTGGAGCAGCCCTCGGCTCCGTCGTCGTTGTCGTCGTCACTGCCGCCATCAGAGCTGGAGAAGCCCTCGACTCCATCGCCGCCGTCGGGGCTGGAGCGGAGAAGCCCTCGACTCCATCGCCGCCGTCGGGGCTGGAGCGGAGGTCAAGCCCCTACGGCTCCGTCGCCGCCGCCGCCATCAGAGCTGGAGCAGAGAAGCTCTCGGCTCCGACGCCGTCATCGGTGGCTGAAGCGGAGCTCGGCTCCGTCGTCGCCGTCGCCGCCGCCATCAGTGCTGGAGAAGCCCTCGGCTCCATTGTCGTCGCCGCCATCAGAGCTGGAGCGGAGAAGCCCTCGGCTCCGTCGTCGTCGCCGCCATCAGAGCTGGAGAAGCCCTCGGCTCCGTTGTCGCCGCCGCCATCAGAGCTGGAGAAGCGCTCGGCTCTGTCGTCGCCGCCGCCATCAGAGCTGGAGAGCAGCCCTCGGCTCCGTCGTCGCCGCCGCCATCAGAGCTGGAGCAGCCCTCGGCTCCGTTGTCGCCGCCGCCATCAGAGCTGGAGAAGCCCTCGGCTCCGTCGTCGCCGCCGCCATCAGAGCTGGAGAGCAGCCCTCGGCTCCGTCGTCGCCGCCGCCATCAGAGCTGGAGAAGCCCTCGGCTCAACCGTCGTCGCCGCCATCAGAGCCCTCGGCTCCATCGCCGTCGTCGGTGGCTGGAGCGGAACGGCGCTCGGCTCCATCGTCGTCGCCGTCGGTGCTGGAGGTGAGAAGCCCTCGGCTCCGTCGTTTTCGCCGCCATCAGAGCTGGAGCAGCCCTCTTGACTCCGTCGTCGTTCGTCACCGCCCGCCATCAGAGCTGGAGAAGCCCTCGGCTCCATCGTCGTCGCCGCCATCAGAGCTGGAGCGCAGAAGCCCTCGGCTCCGTCGTTGTCGCAGTCGGTGCTTGAGCGGAGCAGCCCTCTGCTCCGTCGCCGACGCCGCCATCAGAGCTGGAGCGGAGAAGCCCTCGGCTCCGTCGTCGCCGCCGCCATCAGAGCTGGAGCAGCCCTCGGCTCCGTCGTCGCCGCCGCCATCAGAGCTGGAGCGGAGAAGCCCTCGGCTCCGTCGTCGTCGCCGTCGGTGCTTGAGCGGAGCAGCCCTCTGCTCCGTCGCCGCCGCCGCCATCAGAGCTGGAGCGGAGAAGCCCTCGGCTCCGTCGCCGTCGGGGCTGGAGCAGCCCTCGGCTCCAACGTCGTCATCGTCACCGCTGCCATCAGAGCTGGAGCAGAGAAGCCCTCGGCTCCGTCGTCGCCGCCGCCATCAGAGCTGGAGAAGCCCTCGGCTCCGTCGTCGCCGTCGTCGTCACCGCCGCCATCACGAGCCTGGAGAAGCCCTCGACTCCATCGCCGCCGTCGGTGCTGGAGGTGAGAAGCCCTCGGCTCCGTCGTTTTCGCCGCCATCAGAGCTGGAGCAGCCCCTTACTCCGTCGGTCGTCGTCACCGCCGCCATCAGAGCTGGAGAAGCCCTCGGCTCCATCGTCGTCGCCGCCATCAGAGCTGGAGAAGCCCATCGGTTCCGTTGTCGCCGCCGCCCATCAGAGCTGGAGAAGCCCTCGGCTCCGTCGTCGCCGCCGCCATCAGAGCTGGAGCAGCCCTCGGCTCCGTCGTCGCCGCCGCCATCAGAGCTGGAGCAGCCCTCGGCTCCGTCGTCGTCGCCGCCATCAGAGCTGGACCAGCCCTCGGCTCCGTCGTCGTCGTCGTCGTCACCGCCGCCATCACAGCTGGAGAAGCCCTCGGCTCCGTCGTCGCCGCCGCCATCAGAGCTGGAGCAGCCCTCGGCTCCGTCGTCGCCGCCGCCATAAGAGCTGGAGCAGCCCATCGGCTCCGTCGTACAGCCGCCGCCATCAGAGA
>CAAE01008028.1:3567-14529 GCA_000180735.1 Tetraodon nigroviridis | reverse complement strand
ATTTTAATGCTCTGGTTAGAATGCTTGGGCTGTTTTGATATGATTGATATGATCATATTGATGATTTTGTCATGTAAATGTCACTGTAAATGCAGTTATTAAAATGAGAGCAGCGAGTGTCAAAAAGGAGAGGCTAATAAACACCCAGAAATGGGCAGATGTACTCCACACATTCCAGACTGCAACACTGAACACTTGACCACGTCAGGTAGTCTGGGTTTATAGAGATCAGTGTTTTCACTTCAAATTGGCATGTTCTATTTTATTCAATTTGATCATTTAACAGAACTAAGTAATATCAGGAAAAAGGACTGAGTTTCTAAAACTTTTCAGGAACTTTTATGTCTATGGAGTTGTTAAAAAGCGTGCAGACATTTTTCAGACGTATTGATACTTTGTACACTGCAGCCTATTGTCAGCCTAATTCCACCAACATTATGCTTCACACTAGTTTTGTCTCAGACCTTCTATGGACAGCTGGCTTACCCTCCTTGTCCGTCATTCTCCAAAACAAGCATCTGAAAGGCTGGGTTGTAAATACAAGTGTGAATATATTTATTCTCATGCCGCTTTGTTAAATCTCCCTGCACAAACCCATTGTACCCCCATGCCCTCCTGTGTGACCCCCAAGGATCAGAGACCAGGTTGTCGAAACATTTGTAACATTTGGCCAAAGCAAATCTCAATCTGCCTGATGAATTGAAGCTCAGACCCAAAAAAGAGAGTAAAAAAATCCCCTGGAACCCTCAATACCCTCCTTACTAGTCCGTGACACCCTACAACCCCTCCCTTTTTCTTATCCCTCTCTCTCTCTCTCACACACACACACACACACACAAACACAGAGAGAGAGAGAGTGAGAGAGCTTGGTGACTCAACCCCTTACAACCTTCAGCAAATCTCCATTATCTTTTCCCAGCCAGATGGGGCTGCAGGAATAATAGCCGAAGACCAATGAGTTCCATTCAATTTGTCATGCCGTCTAAAGGAGCTTGTAAGCTTCCCATTTGCAGTTAGGTTATAGTAACCATGGGAGGCTTTGTAGTGTTAGGACTTAATTACCTCCTAATAGCTATAGTAGGGCTAAAGCCCCAATCGAGCATAGCGTGATTCTGGTTAACAACCCCTGGAGACACAGGGCACCGCAGACTTCTTCGCAGGCTATTGAATTAATTTTTTTTTTCTGGATGTACTTTTCAAATGCTAACTCACAACACAAGTTGTCTCATGACCCAGCATGGATAGTCAATCTGAAATGACACCTCATTATCAGGTATTACCCCCCACCCCTCAAAAGTGATCATGGTGCTAAGAAACATATGATTACAGAAACATTGATATGGAAGCGTAGGGACAGCAGCAGCAGCAGCAGCAGCAGCAGCAGCAGCAACAAGCCTTGCGTTGTCTCCAACACACACAGCCATCCAACCCACCAACAGCCACCCGTTAATGTGGAGCTTCTGTGCAAATATCCACTGGAAATGGTTCTAAATGTGCTCTGATTTGCTACTGATTGCAGCGGGATTGTGAAGAGGCCACATTCACGATGTTCCCATCCATTAATTGTGTCATGGATTCAGTTTTGGTCACACAAAAGAGCAAATAAACAAAAGCAAACATACTTAGAAAATGTCTCACTTTCTAACGCTGGAAGGAAATGTTATGCATCAGTGCAAACGTTTTAATGACAACCTTGTAAACACAGTAAGCCTGCACTTAAAAGTTTAGGAAAAGTTGTCAAATAAACAGCCTGCCAACTTCCAAATGATCACCATCAATCTGCTCCTGATGACCAGGTCCATCAGCAGTTCACAGGTCGAGAGGCAAGTTCTGAAAGGCTTATTGGCCGGTGCTCACCGTGGTCCGCCTCATCGTGGTGGGCAGAGTTGTCTGGTACGTCTACAGGACCCTGGTGGTCAGTGCGACTGAGCTCCAGAGGTAGAGGAGATTGTTCCAGAAGGTCAACTGCTCCATCTGAGCTCCGTGGCATGGTGGCCAGGTGGAGACCCCAGCTGGATAGACGTCATCGTAAACTTGACCTGGTGCCCTCAGGTCTTCAGACTGAGCTAAGGTTCACCTTGCAACACGTCAATGATCCTTGGCAAACAACCAGAACAATGCAGGAGTGTGCTGGGACAACTCTGTACACATCCTGAGAGGAGCAGCCAGAGCGCTGACTTCAATCCAATCAAACATGTCTAGAAGCAGCCACAATGCCCGACAGCTCCCACTGAACCTGAAAAACCTTGAGACCAGCAGAGTATGCTTAAATCCAGGTATGCGAACGTTGTGACATCACACCAGTGGAGCCCCGAGGTTGTAACCGCCTCAGAAGCCGCTTCGGCTGCGGAACAAAGAGTCTGATACTGATGTCAGGGCCACGTTCTGGCTCAGGTTTTAAAAGAAATTAAGATCTGTAGCTGTCACATTTGACACTTATTGGTCAACTAAAAAACAAAAAACAGACACACAAACACAGGCATGCTCCCACATACGCGGATGGCACTAGTGCGCACACACACACACACACACAAACCACAACAGTGGTGGGTGGGTAGTAGTATGTAGCATCTCATGTTCCTTTCAGTAGAGAGCAGGAATTCTGTTTTATTCGGTTCCAGAAAGGGGCTGGGGGGCGGGGGATCTCGTGTTTTTCGATTCCCCCCTCTTTTCTGTTTTTTGTTCCCTTTTTACATTTTTGAAGCAGATTAGCAGGATTAAGTATGGCTCACATATGCTCCTGCTCACTATTGGTATTCACCACAGCACCGGGCCCACCACCACCCACACTGATGGACAAAGATAAAGATGTTGGCAGTGGGAATTTGGAGTTGGCAAGATTCAAACAAACGAACACAATGGTAAATATCAAACACACTGGTGCGGACTGTTTCTCTTTCTCTGCTTTGGGATCGCTAAATAAAACGTACCAGTAATTCTAATGCATCCAGAAGTATAATATTATTATTATAGTAAAACTGACTGCAAGCCTGACCTGATTAAATGATCTTGTTTCTGAATAGATGCAAATCCCTGCAGCCAAGTTCAAAATCGGGTAAAAAACCTGTTTGCAGAAGAAAAGAAAAAAAAATACAAACTCTACTAAAGCATCCACAGCAATGTTTATCTTAATTTTAAAAAAAGAATTAGACTAAAAAAAAAGATTTAAAATAGACTAAAGTTAAAAGTTTTAAACTTTGCTATTTCTGTTGGAAATTATATGTTTTATTTTAGCATTTCTACAAGCTTTTATGCAACTTCTGATAGAAAAGCAGTTTCGGCATCAGAAAGTGTGAAAGATTAAATACAACATTTTATAGATGAGATTATCTAATAAATACACAACATGTCATTACTGAAAATTTCCTTGTTATATTAGGCTGTGTGTGCTTAATATAACGCCTGTAGAAAACGTTTATATGTTGATAAGGAGATTGAACAAAAAACACAATAAATCTAAGGTTGTTGTAGTATAAATACATGTAAATAAATGTTTAAGGTTTTTTTCGATGAATAATATATAAAATAAAAAGGTTAAAGAATATAAGCCCAAGTATTACTGTTTTGCAATGTTTCTAAAATGATCCTGAAGTCATTTAGAGGTCTCCAGCGACCGGAGCCAGGACCGCGGTGAGGCTGAAGGTCAACCCACGCACCAACATCCTGGCACAGAGTTTAGACTTACAAAAAGTTCAGGAAAATTTGCGTTTTAAGATAAATACATTTAGTTATAATCATAATAATATATTAAGAATGACTAATTTTTTTAGAAAAAATTTATTTAAATGAAAATTGTGAACGGACCGAAAGGATGGTTTCATCTTTAAGTTTCCATAAATTAAACCCAACCCCGATCTGCCGCCATCAGACATCGTCTCATTAAATCAGGCCGACCTGTTGAGCCAATTAAGGCGCGCGGCTGCACAGTGGAACCTGTTCTATCTGCGGAACAATGGCGGTGTCAGCTTCAGTTAAGCGGCCCCCGCTCGCCTCCTCCTGCCCGCAGCACCAGGCCGCGGTGGCCGCCGGCGGAGGGAGGCGGACCTCCGCGGCCGACCGTTGGAGACCAGGCGGCTCAGCAAGCCCAGCGGCAGCTGCAGGCCGGGAAGACTCCATATCGACAGACACGGGAGCCAGAATCATTCCATTAATTAGGTGCCCGTGTTGATTGATGGGGATCGACAGATGAATAACAAACTGAATTCTTTTTTTAATCGGTGCGTTTACAATCATCGCGTCCGATATTAAATTCAGGCTGTAAATTGGAGGTTTTCTTTGTGAAGACTCGTGATTAATTTCCAAAACGAGGTCGGGCTTTAAAAATTCTGAAAAGTTTATTTCCGTCCCAAAAGAGTTTTTTTTTTAAATTATTATTATTTCCACCCTCGGGCCAATGTTTCCACGGGAAGGGGCCACATGTATGTTTGATTCCACTTGATCGTGTGTGCTAATGACATCAGGCCCCTCTGTCCCCCCTCCCCCGTCCCCTCGTCTCCGGGCAGCAGTGATTGGTCGCGGGGCCCCCGGGGGACAGCGGCGCAGTTGTCCCGGTGACCCGGCCTCTCCGCTCCGCAGCCCCGCTATAAGAACCTGCGGTGGAGCCGCGGCGCCGCCAGACGGGATGCTGGATGGACCCGGAGTAACAGGTGGGTTGGACGCGTGGGCTCTTCTCATCATCGGGACTGGAAACAACCAAACAAACACACACACGAGCAAAAACACTGCGGTAAGTGTTTATTTTCTGTTATTTTTTTTACCGGAGGCAGTGTGTAATTAAGACAACAAAGGCTGCAATTTTAAACGGATTTGATTTGTAATTTTATTATCATAATTATCTACATGTGATCAGAGACACAGAACATTTATGGACACACAAACCCCGCGTATTCTAAATGTAAAGTAGTTTATTAGTGTAAATGAAGCAATAACTGATAAAGCAAATTTACAGTAAAAGGTGAAAGGCTTTCTAAATTGTACAGTTTATGGTCTCTTTTTTCCTGCAAAATATTTATAGTCAACTCCGGTACCATTTTTTAAAAACATACATCAACGTTTTGCGGGATTAGGCTCGGCTGGTGCTGACAGATCACCTTTGCCTCCTTCTCAGAGATCTCGGTGCTGGACCAGGATGGACTCAGATACGAGCCGGGTGTCGAGCCGACCCTCCTCCCCAGAGGTGGACGACATCTTCATCTCCAGCCTGAAGACGTCCGTGCGCGGCTTCTCCGGAGCCGTGTCCTCCACGCAGAGCGACTCCCCGTCGGACATCGGCAGCCTGCGCGGCCTCTCGGCCACCGACGAGGAGTCGCTCGCCATCCGGCTCGGGAAGAAGGATCGGAAGGTGCTTTCGGACAACGAACTCCAGACCATCCGCCTCAAGATCAACAGCCGGGAGAGGAAAAGGATGCACGACCTCAACGTGGCCATGGACGGACTCCGGGAAGTAATGCCCTACGCGCACGGACCGTCGGTGCGCAAACTCTCCAAAATCGCGACGCTGCTGCTGGCGAGAAATTACATCCTGATGCTGAGCAACTCGCTGGAGGAGATGAAGCGGCTGGTGAGCGAGATCTACGGCAGCGGCGGACACCACGCGGGCTTCCACCCGACGGCTTGCGGGACCATAACGCACGCGGGGCCGTGCCGGACACCCGAGCACGTCCCACAGCGCGCACCCGGCGGTGCACCACCCGCTGCTCCCCCCGGCGCGGTGTCCACCGCCTCCCTGTCGGCGCCCGGCATCGCCGCCGTCACGTCTGTCAGACCCCATCATGGACTCCTCAAAGCCCCGGGTACCGGCGCGGGGCCCCTGGGCAGCAGTTTCCAGCACTGGGGCGTGGGCACCGGGATGCCCTGTCCGTGCAGCATGTGCCAGGTGCCCCCTCCCCACGTGCCCGCCATCAGCTCGGTCACCATGTCGAGGCTGTCCAGCGACTCCAAGTGACCCCAGAGTCACCGGATCAGAACTTTTGCGGGGCCACAGACTGCATTCATGCATTTTCACGTACTGTATTTTATTTAATTGGGTCGGAAGCTCTGCTGCCATCAGCCAGAGAGGACCCGTCCTCACCCCAGGGGGGGGTTTGCCACTAACCTAGTGTTTAATTGTAGACCTCATTAACCCGGCTGGTACAGAAGATTCATCTGCAGTTTTCTGAGGGTTTCGGTTATTTAAAAGTCCAACCTCTGGTGATTTTAGTTGTATTTCCATTCTTTGGGCATGCAGGGAAACACTCCAAAGTACACTACAATATATAACTTAGAATAGTTACTCTGTAAAAATAGTTGTGTATATATATTAGAGTGTTGTTAATGTATGAGAGACTCCCGCCTCCGCACACGTTGCACCTGCTTTATTTAATATTTGTCCTTTTTCCCCTCTTCAGTGGGTTTCAGCTCTTCCCTTTCCTACATGAAGCGTGACCAGTTTTTTAATAAAAGAAAATTATATTTATTACATATTTTGGATGGGAGTTTTGGATGAATGTCTGATTATGTTGAGGATTAAAATGTAAAATAAAGAGCAGTAAAAAGGGGAAAATCTGTTGATTTTTGTAGTTTACTTTTCACCTCAGAATAGTTAGTGTGACAGTAATGATAAATGCAGGATAACTAAGCACACACACACACACACACACACACACACACCTTCAACATGCACAATATCGCAAATTCAAAATTTCTTTCAGACTCACCCCTTCAGAATTCAGAGAGTTTAACATGTGATGTACATTTTGCTGATGTACATGGCGACAGCTCAGTGAGTCTTTTTTAATTAATTCTTCATCATTTCATCACAAATACAAATCTAGAAAAGTGCTCAGATAGCGTAGACCTCCCCTAAACAGCATATTTTCCCACAGGTTGTCATTTACACCCCTGTACATACTGTGCATGTGCCAATATATAGACATAAATAGACACAAAATATAATAAGTAATATATTTCCTAACTCTCCTCTTGACTGCCAAACGAGGGGCCAGACAGACGAGTAAAGGCAACGCTCATGGAGGCGACGTGAGCAAGGACCTGTGGAGCTGAAGCAGTACGGACCAAACCTCTGAATATTCATGCCCACATTTCTTTATTTGTCTCATTACCAAAACTAAATTATTCAAAGTCAATCCGGATTTTGTAAGACGTTTTCAAAGTGGAAAACTCCTCTGCTCTTCATTTTACACTTTTTGCTGGATGAAACACAAAACTTTTGTTATCGTATCAACAATAGGAATGATGACTTATATTAATAGGCCTTTCTATTTTTCTTTTTTCAGCTTGGAACACATTAAAAAGCAACGTTGTGATTTACACCAATGAGGAGGAGACACACAGACGAGTGTGTTTTCATGCTTCTGTCTAAGAAATAAAATTTAAAAAATGGGTAAATGCAAAAAATACTAGTGTGCAGGACCAATTCCATTTAGGCCAAATAAATAATTCTAGTATATTAGATGGTTTTGTTTGTTTTTCCCTTGCGCAGCGTCTCAGTGATGATCTCTAGGTGAGCAAAGGTGTAATTTTGCAGTTTCAGGTTTTGGTGGTTCCTCTGGAAAAGGCCTCCTCGCTGTCAGACGGTGGTCCAGCAGGAGTTCAAGTATCTCCCAGCTCCTGAGTGAAAGAAGAAAGGACTAACGCATGTTCTTTGTGCAGCTTCTGCAGTCATGAGGGTGCTGTGATGGTCTGTGGTAGCAGACGCAGGACACAAACTCTCCACTCACCCGTCCGTCTTCTTCCTGAGCCTCGTGAGCTGCAGGTGGTCATGGACGGGCGTCCACGCGCAGCTGGAGATGGAAGGTGAGGAGCCGAGAGCCGAGAGGTCTCAGTGCTGCTCCTCATCACCAAAGCTGTCTGCCAGACAAAAATAAAACTGTTAGCAGAAAAACATGGTGTTAAGTTAAAAGATAAGCAGTTGGGCTTCATTGATTTGAATAAGTGCCTCTTATCCCACTGTTGCTAGTAGCTGACTGGTGCTGAGAGTGGAAGGGTGGTTTGGTAGCCGTGTAAATATTCATAACTTTAAACACTCAGCAGGGAAACGTCAGTTAAAAACTGTTACAAGTGAATTTAAACCATCTAGGAAACACGGCAGAGTCGTACACGGTCGAATCTGCACATCATGTTGTGTTAGCTGAAGGGATTAAAGACCGGAGGGATGCGGAATAACAGAATTTGACTGAGAAAAGGAGAACAAAGCCTGAGGAGATTAACAGTCAGAGATGCTTTCAGAGGCAAAGGTGGGATTTAAGTTTTCACAGACAAACAAGTTGTGACGTTCTAGAATACTGCAAAAAAGACATCTGCGCTAGCTGAGTTGGTAAAGTTAGAAGTTCTTCATTATTATTTTGGGCATTTTTCTGTATCAAATAACACCATTTTTGAATATAAAGCCCTCCTTTTATTTATTTATTTATTATAGCAAAGACACAAAGAAGATGTGGTGCGGTGAGGTGTACACCCCTACATGCCAAACAAATCAAACACAAATGGAGGCCAAATCTGACCAACTGAGGCCGAGCGGTTTGTATTTAACCATGGGACATTCATTCAGTACTTACATCAGCGGGCAGCGTGTTTACTTGTTCAGGAAAAGCTTGAAGAGACAGAAGGACACAAAGAATAAGTATATGAAAGTGAGGAACCCTGCGTGGGAGAAGAAGATCCATTGTGTATGTCTTTTGTGACTGAATAATTGTCCCCAGTGAGTTTGGAAGGAGGGATAATCCTGTCAAACAAGCAGACCTTTGGATATTCATGACAGGCCCAGCAGATCTGCAGACTGAAGGAGGACACAGTCAGCTAAGATTAAAGATCAAAGCGAATGTGAGGGTCGCAGGACAGGAACATGAATTAACCAATCACAACATGCTGCTGAGGGCCACTGGGGGCCAGATGTCTGGTGGGTTCGGCCGGGCTTTGAATGACTCCAAAAGGAGGGTCTGCGAAAAGCAATTCAGGCGGGTGCGATGCGTGCACCTGCCACCCCAACTGGGAACGCCTTAACGCACCAAACCCTGCTCTAACAACCTGGCTCGGTGACGCTAACCTTACTTATCCTTCAGAAAGGTTGCGCTGACAACAATCTTTAACGTTCAGAAACTCTGATCGGCACCTTTTGTGTGCTTCAGATCAGTTATGGGATGTTTCTCCCAGATGCTGTCGCAGAGTCCTTCAGATTCCACCAGCGGTTGCGTTAGCACGCAGCTCGTGGCCCTGCTGCTGAGAGCATTGCTCAGCGGAGAACAAGTGACTCCAGAAGTATGCATTCCCCCACAGAATTTATAGATCCATCGTCACCAGCTCTCCCATCGCTCTCAGAGTTGAGGTCCTCCGCTGGAGGCTGCTTGTGTCTTTGAACCACATCTGTGGAAAACCTGCTGCAATTTCATGAGAGAAAAGACTGAAAAGAAAGGGAAAGTGGTGGCTGCTTGAGTCTGGTTTCCCAGGACTTGAGTGGGGATTTGACATTACTGTGTGGAGCGGATGTGAGGAGCAGGAGCACAGTGGGAGGTGAAGAAGCCACAGGAACAGGAGGAGGCTCAGGGTACCTGGCTGTGCGTTTTCTGTCCATCACTTGTGAAAATGCTCCTCTTGCCTCAAAGCTGGTGCTCCGGCATGGTAAGAAGTCACATCAAGTCAAGACATTGGCAAGCTTTTAGTACTAAATCCTGATCCCATTTACCCTTGGACACTTTTATAACCTTTAATCACCCATGAGAGAAAAACTACCACTAAACCAAAAAATCCCAGGTGACAACCCAACGCCACGACCGGGTTGGAAGCACAAATAAAGTGAGGTCTCTGAGGTCGTCTTAACTCAAAAAGGTCGACACTGCACTCTAGACATTTTTAGATTAAAGGTGGAAATGACATTTTTGATGGATTCCTAAAGACACCTCAGCAAGTGTGTGTGTGTGTGTGTGTGTGTGTGTGTGCCCGTCTGTCTGCATTTAAACAAGCATGACAAACTGGGCATCTGCAGCTGCTGACAATGAAGCATTTAGACTCTCTCTCACCAACGGCCGGCAGACTGTAACCTTGCACCCGTGTCCATCATCCCTCCATCAGCGCCACATGCCAGCTATCCCAGGCCAGCGCTCACAAAGCAGGCAGAGGACGACAAAGGCAAACTTTCATCCAATTGGTTCCACCTTGTTAACAGCTTGTAATCTTCTCATATCGTTGGCCAGGCCTCTCGGAGAAGGAGCTGTGCTGAATGGAGGAGTGTGTCTACATCCCCGCTATGAAGCAAAGTAGCTTTTCCCTCCAGAAAAGTGATGCTCTGCTACATTTTTTAGTTGCTTTTGCAGCTGCTTGGATGGAGGCATATTAAAAAAATAACTTACTGGCACCCGGTACAGATGTATTTGTGCCCAAGCAAACTGTAGCTATGATGTGTGTGTGTGTGCGTGTGTGTGTGTGTGTGTGCTTGCCTGTGAAGACATGACACTGTCAAACACGCTGCACAGCATTGCTCAGTGGTGCCAGCAGCTGACCTGCAGCAACATAAGCAAAAAGTTCAGAGATAAAATGATTTTCACTGAAATTATGAAAGGCTCAAGTCAGGCATGAAGGTTCATCATTATGAATAAACAAATAGAATAATGGTGAAAGGAAATTAGTCTCTGATATATTAAAATTGCCTAAATCTACTGGATCACTCTGCAAACTGTCCTGTCCAAACCAAACCGTTTCCTGATTATAAATAATCTGTAATAAATAATCTGTGATAAATAATCTGTAATAAATGTGCTCCAACCAAACTGCAAAACTCCAAACTTACAGGAGTGAATGTGTCACATTTACAGATGGAAAAGCAAATCTAAGATGCAAATGTGCAACGTTTAGTTAACTATTCCCGTATTTAATAAATATGCTTTTATAGTTTAAATAAATAAATCTAACTCCTAGCCAGCTGAACTAATAAACTGGGAATTAACTGATCTCCAGATATTTAAATAACTT
>CAAE01008027.1:117189-139043 GCA_000180735.1 Tetraodon nigroviridis | reverse complement strand
AAGGAACAAAAGCCCTAAACAGGATATATTCGTGTTATTTTTTTTATTAATATTACCATAGAACAGTGTTTTTCAACCTTTTTCGAGCCAAGGCACATTTCTTTTGTTTAAAAAATCCCGCGGCACACCACCAACTGAAAATTTAAAAAATGCTTATATTAAGAATATAAGTGCTTGTATTTTTTCATAATCATTTAAAATTTTCTCCCGCTTAGTCCAATTACTCGGGCCGCGGTGGGCGGTGCTAATCTTCGCAATTTGAAGCCTTCTGTTCACATTGATGATTTAACTTAATATTTGACAGTACAGAAGTTATTTGTTTAAACGTTTCTTAAGTACTTATATATAAACAAATGCTTGAGCCTGTAAAATTATTTGTTATTTCTTTTCAATGTATAATAGTGTATTTTACTGAATAATAATTGTAAGAAAAAATAATGGTTTCTACTTCGCGGATTTCACCTATCGCGGGTTCTCTCTGGAACCGAACCCCCGCGATAAACGAGGGAAGACTGTAGCATTTAAAACATCTATACTGACAAAAGGCTTTTTCAAGTCACATGGTAAGAATGGTAACTCCATTTTAGTGTCTCACTTTTCTGCTGTGTTCTGCACCGTTCCTTTAGCTGTGCTATAATGTGGTTACTATGTATACAGGCGGGATGCCGCCTACTCCTCAGGCGGTCCAGATTGCAGGGCAGAAGCAGAACCAGCAGCAGTATGACCCATCCAAAGGACCTCCAGTACAGAATGCTGCCAGCCTGCACACCCCTCCTCCCCAGTTGCAAGGCAGGATGGCCCAAGGTGGCCTCCCTATAGCGGGCCTCCCAATGGCGCTTTCACAACAGGCACAGCTGGTGGAGACGGCTCAGGCCGGCGGGCACCTCCAGGCCCAGGTCAAGGTGCCTGCCGGTGGATCGGTTCTTGCCACGGTAAACCCACACACCCAGATCCAGGCCCAGCTGCAGCAGCAGATGCAGCCAGCTCTTCATCTCCAGTTGCAGCCCCAGCAGCAACAGTCTCAGGCAGTACTGCAGAGTGGACAAGCGGTACGGCTTCATGAAGAGGTGGCATTTTTCAAAGTGTTTGTCCCTCACATTTTAACCCAAGCCTCCTTCGCTCTCTGCTCTTTGCAGACCGTGGCACTGGCTCGCCCCACCGTCGAGTCGAACCCTCCAGTTCAAAGAATTGTAACCAACTCGATACCCATGACGACCATGACCCCCGGGCCTATTTCTGTCCCTAATTCGGTGCCCACCCCCCACGTTACAAGTCCTCTCCGCACCGTGGCCAACATCAACCCCAGCGCTCAGTCCAAACTGGCAGGAAGCAATGGCCTGTCCGCTGTTAAATCCTGTGGCTTTGGTCAAAATCCAGCTGCCCAAGCCGCGCCGGAGGGTTGTCAGGACAAACAAATCGAGCAGGCTAAGCTGGTGAGTTTCCTCAGCATGTTTGGAATTTGGTTACTTTTCTGCTTTTCTTACAGTTCCTTTTTTAAAAAGTTGAACTACGTGGGTATTTACCTGATGATATTTAGCTTCGGAGGTTGTCAATTCTGTAGCGATCGAATTTTTTATGTCCTTTTCAAGGAGAGTCAGGTTCATCAGCGGATCTCGGAGTTAAGAAAGGAGGGCCAGTGGTCTGCCAGTAGGCTCCCCAAACTTGTGGAAGCTTCCCGTCCCAAGTCTCAGTGGGACTACCTCTTGGAGGAGATGCAGTGGATGGCTGCTGACTTTGCTCAGGAAAGGAGATGGAAGGAGGCTGCTGCAAAAAAGGTATGGGCGGAAGTATCACAGATAGGAGTTGAGGACGTGACTCAAAGGTCATTGGTTCAACCTCTTTTCATACTGGAGTACGTGTTGAAGTGTCATTACATCTCAGCTAACAAAACATATGTCTAATCATCTGGCTACAGCTTGTTCGCACATGTGCTCGTTACCATCAAGAACAGAAGAGGAGTGAAGAGAGATCAAAGAAGGAGAAGGAAATCCAGCTTCGGCACATAGCCAGCACGATTGCACGGGAGGTGGAATTCTTCTGGTCAAACATTGAGCAGGTTTGTGTCCTGTCATGTGCGTTCTCATTTATGTTTGCAATAGTCACTTTACCAATAACTATCCTTTTTGGCCATCAGGTTGTTGAAATCAAACTTCAGTTTGAAATATATGAGAAAAGGCTTAAATCTCTTTGCGTACAAAAGGCCAAAGGTATGTTTCACAGGTTCACTTTTGGAAAATTTGGAAATCCTGTCTCGAACTTAGTTCAGACAGTTTAAACTCTAGAGTTCTGTCTGTTTAAAAATAGAAAATATGTAACTATATATTTTCAACTATGTTCTGTGTTTGCAGTGTCTGGACAGTCTACAGGAGATAAAGATGAGGTAGGTGCATTCATACCGAAATTTAGTATGCTAATTAAAGGTCTAATTTTGTTGTTGTTGTAGGAGTTGGTATCTTCAGCTAGAAAAAGAAAAGCAAGATCATCCCTGGGCAGTGAAGAGGGTATTTTTATCAGAATTAGTATTATTATTATTATTATTATGTGGGTTTTTTCTGTTGTTATGATTTTATTTATCAGTATTTTTTTATTTTTTTTTGCTCAGTTGCAGATGAAGAGAGCACCACAGCGGAGCAGGAAGTGATGGAGGGGGAAGCGGATCATAAAGCAGAGCTGTTTGACCTTGCCAAAGATGGTATTTCTTTCTTTCCTTTTTTTAATCCCACCGTAGCAACAAACGTCTTTCAGTTACACAAGCCATATTAGACATTACCTTTACGCTGCACACTGTAGCAGGCATGCATAGGAACAAAAATAGAAAAAATTATATTAATAATTTAACACAGCAAACCCAATAATAAACGTATTATTAATGTTTAAAAAAAATAAATAGAATTCCCATCATGATTGCTAGATGTTGCCAAAATAATGTAATTTTGTGAGGAAAGGCATGCTGTAATGTACAGTATCATTAAACTTGCTCACACTACTTTCAAAAACAGGATTTATATTCAGTTTGCTGACCAGCTAGACATACTGTACATGTGCCTGCTGGTGTTTCTCTAATCCTGCTGTGGTTTGTGTTTGGCTGTCAGCTGAGGTGCCCTTAGATGTGCTGGCTAAGCAGTATGCTGGTGCCTATGCAGAAGGGTTCGAGTGGCCTCAGTCCAGCCTTCAAAGTGATGATGATGAGGATGATGACATGGATGATACTAAAGGTGTGTGTGACAACAAATCATTGTTTAACACCTGTTTTTGCTAGTTAAAGCTTTAACACTACAATAATGTGTTTTTCTGTCATTTTTCAGGAGTGGACCCTGATGGCACCGCTCCTGGGGCCGTGGTGATTGACTCCCTGTTGAATGTGGACCAGTACTGTGCTTCGGATAAATCCGCATCCTCTGTCTCTGATGGGAAACCTGGGAGAGACATAGCAGAGGTAGCTGCTGCAACAGAGCTCATCCTGCCGAAGGGCAGCTTCAGGACCACTTCTTCGGTAAGACAGACTGAAATCGGTAAATCTATGTCTACATGCAGACGTAGTGATGTGTGGTTTTTTATTTTGGTTTTTTTTGTCTGATTAGACTCACAGCCCAGCTCCGTTTCTTTTACACGGCTCTCTGCGAGAGTATCAGCAAATTGGTGTGGACTGGCTAATGAACCTGTATAAGAAAAAACTCAATGGGATCCTCGCAGATGAATCTGGCCTTGGTAAAACTGTTCAGACAGTGGCTTATATGGCCCACCTGGCCGGACAAGAAGGTACGTTTCTTTTCAGAATGTTAATATTCCATATATTAGTGTGCATTTTTGTTGTCTATGTAAATATAGAATTTTTTTTTTTAATTGTCTAATCTTGGCCACAGGCGTTTTGGGGACCCCATCTTATAGTCGTGAGGACATGCAGGCTGCTAAATTGGGAAGTAGAGTTTAAGCGCTGGTGTCCTGGCCTAAAGATTCTTCTGTACCTTGGTAACAAAAGGGAGCGCAGATCTATGAGAATGGTAAAATGTGTTTTATTTTTACCTATGAATCGATGAAAGGAGTGTTCCTCCTAACAATATAACCTTTTGGGTGATAACGTTGTTATGGGTCGTCTACAGTGGTGGAAGGAAGCCAATAGCTTCCATGTGTGTCTGACATCCTACAAGCTTTTGATGAAAGACCAGTGCCATTTCATGAGGAGGAGGTGGAGACACCTGGTCCTGGATGAAGTGCAGCTCATCAAAAATATGACGCAGAAACATTGGGAGACAATCTTTTCTCTCCAAAGGTGAGAGCTCGGCAACCACTCCAATTATTTTTATGCGTTAGCACACTGTCACATTAAAAAAACGATTTTTATTTTTTTTTTGCTGAATGATTTTCAGTATTGTGTCTAAAACTTGTGGTTTTTTTTGTTTCCAGCCAGCAGAGGATTCTCCTCATCAGTTCTCCTCTACAAAACACTCTAAAAGAGCTGTGGACTATGATCCACTTCCTCCTACCTGGAATCACCAAGCCGTACTCTGATTTCCCAGTTAAGGCAGGTACTGACCAGAACCAGGACTACTGCCACAAACTGGTTATCCGCCTTCATAGGGTTCGTACATTCCTGCTTTTTTTACCGCCTTTTACCCCTGCAGAACCTGAGTGATAATGTGATATGTGGTCACTCTGAACCGTAGATGATTCAACCTTTCATCCTGAGGCGCTCCAAAAGGGATGTGGAAAAACAGCTGCCCAAAAAATATGAGCATATCTTGAAATGCCGCCTATCAGCCAGGCAGAAGAGCCTTTATGAGGATATCCTTACTCAACCAGGGTGAGACGTTTGCCTTGTTGCACTTTTCCATGGGTTAAGCCCAGATACAGATGTTTCTTTATGTTTGCCTAATTTTTTTTGTTTGTTTTTCCTTTTTTCCATTTTGCCTCACCATATTTTTTAGGCTAGTAACAATGACTAAATGTCTAAATATTGATGTTTTTTGTAACTCTGGATGTATAATGTTATATTTTCTCTCTGGATGTTATTTTAGTGCCCAGGAAGCATTGAAGATGGGTCATTTTGTCAGCGTCCAGCAGGTGTTGATGCAGCTACAACGAGTGTGTAACCACCCCGAGCTGGTGGCGCCGAGAGAGAACTTCAGCTCCTACTTCTGGCCCTCTCTGGAGTACAGGGTTCCATCACTGGTGCTGGGGGCTCTGCAGGAGGAGAATCACAAGGTTTACAGAGATCGCTGATTCTTCATCGCTTCACATCAGTTTGCTTCTTCTAATCTTCTGGGTTTTTTTTTAATTGTCTTTTCAGAATACAAACACATCCCTCTTTAATCTGATCAACAATGAGAACAGACTGACCCGCTATCAGACTGATGTGGCAGTACCTAAACTAAAGGTCACTCAGCAGCTTATAGAGGAGATCTACTCTGCTCCAGATCCGCCTCCACCACCCAAACCATGCCCAATAAAACCCATGAAGTTAGTAAAAATCAACTCCCGCATCACAAAAATGCCTGAAAAGGAACATGAAGTTGTTGTGATGATGTCCAATCGCTCTTTGTCGTTAAAGGCTGCTTCAGCCGGTGCAGTATGGGACCGAGCCAGAGGGCCGCCTGGCTGCCATCACAGGGGTAGTTGGCCCGAGTCCTCCAGCAACCGGCCCCTCCACAACCACCTCGGTGGCAACCACTGGCCTCTCAGGCCAGGCCCGGGGCAAGGCTGCAGCAACAACTACAGCTTCTTCCCATGGTAAGATCACCTCAGAGCTAAAGTTTATTTAACTAAGACATAACAACGTGGTTTTTCAGTGGTACCATTTAACATCATATGTAAAAAGACAAAATTAACCGCTCGTTGCATTTCGATTAACATTATAATCTACCTCTGTCTTAGACGGACTCTTGCTAAGGTTTGGAATAATATCTGTGATCTGTCTTTATCTGAGTGTTACTGATGCACAGTGGTGGGCTGACCCTTTAGTTTTCTGTTCATTGCAGCAGCACTTTCACTTTATCGCTACTTTTATATACATTGTGATGAGGCAGCTTGTTTAAGGTGAATGTGTAATTTTCCCATTTAGCTGTTCTTTTGACTTGCTGTCACATGTTTGTGTGTGTATGTGTGTGTGTGTGAGAGCAACTGCATACCTCTGAAAGTTTTAGGAACATGGGATAACTCAAACATTGATTTAATGCTAAAATTTCAAAATTCAATAGATTTCCCTCTAGATATGTTTTGCCTGATGCTTTACCAGTACATTTTTTAACCTTTATCTGTACTGTGAAGCATTTTCTTATTTGTCTTCTGTACATGGCGTAAACAGAATATAGAAGTACACAGTGCAGAAGGAATCCAGACACTTCAGCTCGCTCTCATCAGCAGTAAAAGCCAGTGAGCCAGTTTCTTTGGCACTCTAGATCATCAACTGTCCACCTCCACACTTTACTTCATCCATGTTTCAACCATCCCAAAATTTTCATTTCAGAACTTGTTTCAGTTGTCTGGTCTAGATAAATAATCTGGGTCTTCATCTTCTGAAACGTCAGCAGTAGCGTGAAGCTCATTGTAGAGTTTGACAGTAATGCTCCTACCTCCTGTACAAGAGTTTCTAGATTATTTTTACCATGTCTAGATATATATTGGTTTTTTTTTTCTTTTTTTTATCAAAAGGAATTTTTAGGCATCATTTACTTGTGATTGTTTTTACATGTGTAAATGTGGTTCTGCTATTACTATTTTAATTCTATTTTGATCATAATTGTTGATTTGGCCATTCCTTAAATGTTTTTCTGTTGAAATAATGCTTTTTTTTATAGCTTAATAATTACCTTTTTTTAAAAAAATGTATATCTCTTTCATATTGATAATTTCAATCAGACAAAAAGAAACACCTTAAACCAGTGACGCCCACTGTGGTCATTTGTGGACGCATGGTGGGAAAAATACTGTGCAATTTTGCAAATATTTTGAACCTAAAATTGCTGTTTATTCCCAAAACAATCCTAACAGTGCTTCTTTTGTTGGCCCACCACTGCAGAATGAATTTGTGGCAAAGACTGTGTGATCATACTGAACTTTTGGTACTCAGCTCTGGTAACCCCCTAACATCCAGTCCCATACCCCCATTGCCTTGTGCTTCACAGTGGTTGGAACAGCTGCTCAGAGAGCCCAGACTACTACTCCTGTCTCCTCTGGGAACAGTGGCCTTGGGCAGCATGTGCTAGGGGCTGCCTCTTTGTCCCTGGGCACAGTTTTGGGACCTGTGGCTCCCATCAGTCAGCCTGGGGTAGCACAGGTCCCCAGGCCAGCTCTTGCTCCCAACCATGCCATCCAGCCCCGCTTACTGTCACAGAGGCTGGTTCTTACATCCCAGGCCCAGGCAAGGTTGCCTAGTAAGTGGCCAGCCCTTTTGAGCATCTCCCCTCCCCTTATGGCACAACAGAATACCCTGCTTTCCAGAGGCATTTACTTGGGGTGCTGCTGATATGTGTCTCCTGTTTAAACAATTGTAAGGGAGCAGTTATTTTGTAAAGAAACACATCATTTGTCTTAATATTCGGCCTCCTGGAGTGTCAAATCAATAATCAGCCGTATCAGCAGCATCTCCGCAGCCTCTTGTTCTCCAGTTTCTTTCTCCAAACCTGCATGTACACTCTGACACCCACCTATGTGAAACCACGCGTCCCCACACTGTTTAACGTTTGAGATGTTTATGCTCTGCTTCACTTGTAATATGCCTATTTACTAATATTCTTTATCAGTCTAGCTTCAGAGGAAATCCCACACTTTTGGTTGCTTTTTTGTATGCTAATCATATAATTTTATTTGCTACAAAGCATGTAGATATGGTCCACAGACACAAAGGAAGTACTATTTAGGTGATTAAACAGCTGTATGAAGTAATCGATGTAAGATTTTTTTTTTTTTTATCGTAAGTAACTGCAAAAACTCACGGGTTTGATAAATTGGGTAACGATTAGAAATATTTTAACGCACCAGGCATCGTTTAGATACTGGCCTTAAATAAATCCCCAGCAACGATGAAAATGCCCCCAGGATGGGTAGATGGCATGTCACTGATACCTGACAGAAATAATAAAATGCATCTTTTTCCTGTTTTTATTCAACGTGATTTGAATGTACTGCTGTACGCTTGTGTTTTGGTCGTTTGGAAAATTGAGCAACAGGAGAGTAGCTACGTGTGAGACGGGTATGAATGGTGAGCTTCAGGCTCTTTTGAGCACATTTGTCACAAACTGGCTTGTGATCAGCAATCTCGCTGGCAAGCTATTGGAGCTAAATGTAGGCCACGTGCTGAAACAAATCTGTGAGGAGCTCAAGAAGCATGATCTTGAGCTAGATTGTAAAAAGCTGGAGGACCACAAAAGCGGCAGCTGGTCAGACCACCTGGACACTCCCCGTACGACGCACGTCAGATGATGGGGCAAAGACTGAATTTGCTCTTTCGTTGTGAAAACCGTTCAAAGTTTGCCGAAAGGCTAAACGATTCAAATGTCCACAGCTTTTTAACGGTCTGTTTCAGCTGTGAAAACTACCCGTGTAGGTTTATATGTCACCTAAAGGGTTTTTAGGAGCTACTTTGGTTCTGTTCTGGAGGGCGGCTTCAATTAATCCACCCTGGTTCTGCATGTTCTTGCTTTTCACCCTTTGACTAACGGACAAATGCTCTCTGTTTCAGCCATTTTTTTAATACTAAAAACTGCTCTTTCCTATTAAAGGTGGAGATGTGGTGAAGATCGCCCAGCTGACTAACATAACCGGTGGTCATCACCGAATCTCCCAGCCAGAGGCTCCCGTTACTCTGCAGTTTCAGGGCAACAAGTTTACGTTGTCTCCGAGCCAGCTTCGCCAGCTGACAACTGGACAACCCCTGCATCTCCATGGTACGTGTTTTTGTCTACATTAGGTACTGGTCATTTTTCTATATAACTTTGTATTGAATTGTGTGTATCATGCTGTTAACTGACCAAAAACCCCAAACAATCTATGTGTCAATAAATACATTCCTCAGTTTTAGTGCAAAATTCAATCTCTGATGCAGTGTCATTTTGAAACAGTGTCTGCATTTACCATGAAAAAACACCATTTCTCTGTCATATTGTAATTGCACCATGCAGTCGTAAAGTCGTAAGTCTTTAAAGTGAAGCGCTTGTACAGTTTGTTCTTTACTTCATCCAAAAATGAGCTGCAGGGATTAGAACAGGCAATTACTACGGGAATGTATGTATACACTCTGCATGCAAGCTGTCAAAATGTCCATCTTGTCTTTTTAACAGAAATATTTGTTGCTTTTGTGCTGGATTTAGGCAATGTTCTGCAAATCGTGTCAGCTCCAGGACAGCAGATCATCAGGCCACAGGGGTCCATGGTAATGCAGACAGTCCCACAAGCTGTTCCTGCTTCCAACCCTTCAGCAACAAGTGGGCCCCAGCCTGGGCTGCCAGCCACCCAGCAAGGTGACACAGGCAAATTTAGCATTAACGTTCACATTCGGTTCGATGTTTTCTAAAAAATACTTTTTCTTTTTTTTTTTTTTGAAGCAATGAGCTACAGTACAAATGCTACACCTACTACTACAAAGTTCTCAGCGACGCCTAATGCCAATTTTCAGGTCAGTACTGTAGAGTTATTGCTTTTTTGATATCACTTCCCTAACAGTTTGGTTATCCAGGCAAAGCTGCAAATATTTGCTGAAACGTCTCCTCCCTGTGATGCTCAGGAGTCTTCAGAAGAAAAGACGCAACAGCTGAAGAGTCGTTTGGCTCGCCTCTTTGAGGCAAACGAGCGACGCTGTAGCCGCAGTGTGGTATATGGTACAGACTTGCTCCAGTTTTGCACTCTGGGCTCTGAAGGCCCACACTCCACCCTGGCAGGTGGTGACTGGAGGTGGGTGGGCAGAGAGAGCTGTCTCAGAGCCCAGAGGACCTGCTTGGCTTCCACAGCCACTCTGCACTCCATTCTACACTCTGCAGAGGACTGCCATATGCGTGCAAACAACCTTATAAAAAGGTATCTGTCTGTCTCCTTATCTAGCTGCTTTTTGCATTGTACAATGAAGCAGAGCTCTAAAAAATAGCCCTACAACGTAAGAACTCACTGGAGTTGTAGGGGATTTACTACATTGGTGAAGGTTGTTGTCCTTATTGAAATAAAATTAAAAATCTCTTTTGGTCAACAGCCCTGCTTGAAACCAATTTCTGAATTTTAACACAAAGAACCCTCTAAACCAGGGCTGTTCAGTTAAAAGCCCAGGCAAAGAAAATTAAGGCCTTTATTTCAGAGTAAAAAAAACCAAAAACCTCACAAATTTCTAAAGTGTTACTTTCCTCCTCCAGGCTGGTGTGTGCTGTACCTCCTGCAGTGGCTCCACCGTCCCACCTGTATGCAGCCAACCCAGCGGTTGCGTACAGCCTGGAGCAGAAGTCTTTCCACCACCGTCTCCAGGAGGTCCTCGTCCCCTACACTGTGGATGTCCCCCACCTATTGTCCAGGCATTTCTTTCACTTTCCTGACCTGCAGCAAATGCAGATGGACTCTGGTTAGTCGACTAATCCTTTGTTCTTTAGAATAAAGGTAAAAGATGTTGAAATTACCATAGTTTCAAACTTTTTTTTGTAGTTCATGCTACCTTTTTTTTTTTTTTTTTTTTTTTTAGATTATAGGCTTGTTTTGTATAAGCAGATTAGTGTAGGATTTTTTTTTTCCTTGTGCTTTAGCAATAATAATTTTATATTTCTATTTTTCCTATTTTTATAGTTGTGAATTATTTTTCACAACTATAAAAATATATCTATCTTGATTATCTATTTATTTACAAGACCCAAGGTCTTACCAAGTGTTACTTTCTAAACCAGTACACTCATCAAAACTCTGTTCTTACTCTGTTACCTTTTCCAAAGGTAAACTTGAGGCTCTTGCTATCCTGCTGCGGAAGCTGAAGTCAGATGGCCGTCGTGTACTCATCTTTACCCAGATGGTGAAGATGCTGGACATTCTAGAGGCCTTTCTGGATCACAGGAAGCTCTCTTATGTTCGTGTTGACGAGAGTTTTACTCCTGAAGAACGACAGGTACAGTCCCTGATGGATCGGTTGTTGTGTAATTGTGTGTGACAGTTTTTCTTTCTTTTTTTTTTAATTCATTGTCATAATGAGTTCTCTGACCATGTTTATTGTTCTGTGCTGTTTCCCACAGGAGAGCATGCAGAAATTCAACAGGGACAGGAAAGTCTTTTGCAGCATGCTGACCAACAGATGCTGCTCTACGTTTGGAACGGTGTTTGATGCAGATACAATCATTTTCTACGACACAGACCTCAACCCCAGCATGGACGTACGTACGCAGGAATGGTGTGACAAAATAGGGCGTTCCAAGGACATCCACATATACAGGTGAGCTTGTCCGTCTGGACAAAAGTCAACGCTGCTGATGTTCTTCATCCACGGCGGCTAAGACTCTGGATTAGCGTTTAAGATTTAGTCCAGGTGAAAAATGTCTTGGTTATCCAGGTTGGAAAGTGGGAACTCTATTGAAGAAAAGCTGCTGAAAAATGGCACAAAGGACCTAATCAGAGAAGTAGCTGCTCAGGGCACTGACTACACCTTGGCTTTCCTCACACAAGTATGTGGAATTCAGTCATAATATGTTCCTGTTAAAATCTGGTGCGATTTGCAATTGAACTCCCTTAGACATACATACGTGACGGCCATTGTTTCTGCTGCGGTACTCACTGCTGGTGTGTTTCCAGCGAACCATCCAGGACCTGTTTGAAGTGGAAGCAGCCTCCGGGGAGAAGGTGGAGGAGTTTGTGGTGCTGCACCAGGAACCTTTGTCCTCTGAAGCCATCTCTCCTAGAATTGCTCGCCCCTACATCCAGGCTCTTCACAGCATAAACCTGGATTCCCAAGAGGACGAACATCTGCAGCAGCAGCAGCAGCAGGAGGAGGAGGAGAAAGCGAAAGAAGAAGACGAGGTAACAGGCAGAGAGCTGGCTGAGGAGGGTGAAGAGACACCAGCTGAAGATAAAGAAGAACCTGCTTATAAGGAAGAGCTGAATACAGTCATGGAGCAGGTAGAGTTGGTCTATTTACATGTGTTTGGAAAGGAGTAGCACGTATCTGTGTTATTGGAGCCCAGTAGACATTTACCTGACCTCATTAACCAACAGCTCACACCAATTGAAAGATATGCCCTGCATTACCTGGAATACCTGCACCTCAGTGACGATGAAACTGCCCTGAAGGTAACAAGCTGAACACACGTAGGATTATTGTTTTGTTTTGTCGTGGTACAGATGTATTAACGAGTTTGATGCTTCGATCAGGAGCGGCTTGAATGCTCAAAGCGAGGCTGGGAGCTGCAGCAGCTGCAGAAGCTGAAGGAGGAGGAGGAGGAAGACGACCAACGATTAATGGATGGAGGTGAAGAGCTTTTCACCTATACGAGAGAGGATGCATACAACATGGTGAGTGACTACTGCAATCGCCTTGGTGCAAATGACAGGTGGCGTTGCCCCTTTGTTGACATTCATTCTCTGCTCTTCAACAGGAGTACGTCTTTGAAGCAGAGGACGGTCACACAGAGATCATGCCTGTGAGTCCCTTCACCTGAAAAGTGCTGTCCGAGAGGCAACCTCTTTGCTCATATCACTGCCTTGTCACCCTAGGTCTGGACCCCTCCCACCCCACCCCAGGATGACAACGACATCTACATCGACTCGGTGATGATGCTGATGTATGACACCACGCCCATTCCAGAGTCCAAGCTGCCCCCCGTCTACATCCGCAAGGAGCACAAGAGACTGAAAATGGACCCTTCGGGTAATGTTTTTCTCTTAAATATTTGTGTCACGCTGTGTTTGTGTGTCTGTAGACCTTACAAAAAACAAATGGCAATTGGTTCTTTTTTTTTTAACGCTTTATTGTATATTTTTCCAGCAGTAGCCAGAAAAAAGAAGAAGGGTCACGGAGAGTCGGTCATTCCTCCACGTTCTCTCTTCGAAAAGGCTAGCATGTTGAAAGTTCGCAGGGAAGGAAAAGACCAGAAGAAGAACTTCTCCCTGAAGCAGCAGGCGCCCTTCGCCAAACCGTTGCCCTCGCTAGCTAAACCTGCCATGGAGGCCAGCCAGGACAACCCCGAGTGGCTCATCAGCGAGGACTGGGCGCTACTTCAGGTCATAACTGTGAATAAGCGGTTGCAGGTTCAAATACAGCGCAAATCTAGACCTTCCAGGGACGCAGGGAAACATGCTTATGCAAGTTGTGTGTCTGAGTATTTCGCTGTACATTTCACAGGCTGTGAAACAGCTGCTGGAGTTACGCTCTGAACCTGAACATCGTGTCCCCGGCACACACTCCCAACTGGGATCTCGTCAGCGATGTTGTGAACTCCTGCAGCCGCATTTACCGCTCACCCAAGCAATGCCGCAACCGCTATGAGAACGTCATCATCCCCAGAGAGGAAGGAAAGGTAACAATGACACACTCGCTCTCTTTTGCCGTAGTGAACTCGCGCCTATTGTTGTTTCACACTCCCTCTTTTTTTCAGTTGGTGTATGAAGCCAATCCCAAGAAAAAAACCAAGAGCATATACAAGGTACTTCCCCCTCTTTTACGTAACCCAAAGGCTCGTGAGTTCCTGGCCCAATTTCTACCGTGACCCGTCATTTAGACCAAGAACAGTCGCCCTCTGAGGACCTGTCAGATCTACACGCAGGACGACAACGCCATGCAAATGCAGCTCTACAACAACCGCTTTGAGCTCATGAAGATCATTGCCAGCAAGAGGAGCCCCCCAATCAAACCACTGTAAGTCAGATGGTAACAGTGAATACATGTTGCCAGTGAGCTGTTCTGTTGTTTTGGGGGGTTTTTCGTATGTTACCAATTGCATGTGGGCTGCATGAGTCTGTTTAGGGGTTGCTAAGATAAATCTACTGGGAACAAACAGCATTTATTTCTGTGCCACAGCTGTAGTTTAAACTCCAATTCTCAGTGTCTCTTCTCATTTATTCGCAGGCTCGGCATGAATCCTTTCCAGAAAAACCCCAAACATGCTTCAGTCTTGGCGGAAAGGTGCGGCTGTTAATCACGTTAGCAACAAAGGCTACATCTGGAAACAGCACAATATCTCACCGCTTCTCATTTTGGTCTTCCAGCGGTATCAACTATGACAAGCCCCTGCCACCAATCCAGGTAGCGTCTCAGCGTGCTGAAAGGATCGCCAAGGAGAAAAAGGTGACGGTTTTGTAATTAGATACTCCGGTAATGCTTTACATTACGGCTCTTGTAGTAGGCATAAATATGGCTTTTATAGGGGGCTTATTAACACTATTCTGTCTTTATAGGATTATATAAGCTTTAATAAGAGCCTCGTATGTCTTTATAGGATGCTTATTAAACATTGTGTCTTTATAAGAGTTGAGACTGTGAATTCAAGACAGTAAAAATGATTTACGATAAGTAGGATATGATATGTAAAAAGGTTTAAAAGTGCCAGGTGACTACTTGGAAAAAGCAAAGAAAAATAAAAGAAAATGCAAGCAAACTAATGATGTGTTATGTATTCTATAGATTTTCAATAGATCTTTGATAGAAAGAAGTATCAAGTCCTTTTTAGGGCTTCTGTGGTGTCAAAGACAGATAATAGTGTTCATATGAATCTTATAAAAGCCTTTAGTAGTGCTTTAGTACAAGGAGTGTTATGAAGCCTGACTGAAACTTCCATTCACACTGGCATACCTAAAACGTGTTCTCTTCTTAAGAACACACGTTGTCATTGTCTTTGTACGTGCACGCTAGTTTTGCGCTGGCGTCTCTTGTGCTGCTCCTTTCCTGAACCTTCTTTCTTTGCAGGCCCTGGCAGAGCAGCAGAAAGCGCAGAGGCTGGCGCCGAGCAGCAGCAGGGTGGAGCCCACAGGTGCAGGCGGCCCCCGGCCAGACGCAGGCTCCAGCCGCTGCCCAAGCCCAGGCTCAGGTCCCCCAGGCCGCAGCCGTGGCCGGAGCCCCCGCTGTGGCCAACACAGCCGTCCTGGTGAGAATGACACCACGCACGGCTCACAGGTCTTCACACACACTCAGAGGTGGGGCGCACTTCCAGCTCGTGCCAGTCCTCGTGCCCCAGGGAGAGACGGAGGGCTGCGGCTCCGGTGCTGGCGTTGGAGGACAGTGTGGAGTTGCTCCTTGTGACACGACTGTCCACTTGGTCATTTATGGCACAAAGACTGGTGGATTGTGTCTCTGGGTCTGACGCTCTGGATGCACTGCCACTCACTGCGTGCGTGCGCTCCTTTGCAGACGAAAGCTTGAGCTGTGTAGCTCTACTCTAGATCTGGCCCACCTGGACCTGGCAGACTCCTATTTTTCCCAATTTGTCGGCACAGATATTGTTTAAAACCAGGTTTTTGCTTTGGAAAGACGTGGAGGTGACACGTGGACAAGTTTCCACAGCCAGTGGGGGGGTTTGAAGCTAAATGTGGGAGGGCAGAAGGAAGCATTCACCTCACCCTGTTGGAAGGGAGCTAAACTGTCTGCTAAAATCATTGGCAACAAACAAACACACACCGGTTATCCGCGATCTGTGTGTCCCTGTGGTTTGTCCGTTTTACTGCCCAGAGCCTGGACGTTGTCGTGTGTGTGAGGGGTGGCGTCGTGCTCCGGCCACCCTTCCTTAAACTGTTGATCTGTTCCAGGCGGGTGCTATAAAAAACGCCACCGTGGGTACGACCATCCAGGCCGGTAAGTGTCCACACACGTCCGGTGCCGACTGCTTTGTCCCCGTCCCGGCTGTTCATCGGTGTCCCTCCGTGTCTTTCAGCCACCGTCGGGGGGAACGTGATCGTGAACACCGTGGCTGGAGTCCCTCAGAGTCCCTTCCAGGCCAACAAGCGCCTGGCGTCCCCGGTCATACCAGGCACCCTGTCGGTAGGTCCCGGCCCTCCCCCCTCGCCGCTCTTTCACTCCTTCCCGCTCTGCCTGCTCACCGTTTTGCCGACCTGTCCAGCCTGCCAGCGCGGCCGGAGCCCAGGTGGTGCACGCGCACGAGAGGGCCGTGACGGCCGCGGCCCCGGCCGAAGTGGTCGCCATAGCAGCGGGTCAAGGGGTGCGGGCGGTCGCACCAGCCACGGCCTCGGCGGTGGTCTCCACCACGCTGAGCCCGGCCCAGTCGCAGGCGCGCCCCATGGTCACCCAGGTGACGCCAGGTAGGCTGTTTGCTGCTCACACCTAAACATTTGGGATGGAGGTTCTGTTTTGACCGGAGATCTAACGTGAGCGGCTGTCGTCCAGCTGCAGGTATGCAGCTGCAGGGGGAAAACTCTGGCCCACATGCAGATGCTCCGGCAGCAGCAGCAGCAGCAGCAGCTGCAGCAACAGGCTTCTTCCCCGCAAATCAAAGCTGTGGGGAAACCGCAGGTGCCGGTCTCCTGTCTCCCCACCGTTGCAGCAGGTCGTCCTTCTGAGCGGATGAAAGCGTTTTGTGTTGTGTGTGTTTGCAGGAGCTCCTAAAGATGCACAAACACAAGCTGCAGCTGCAGCAGCAGCAGCAGCAGCAGCAGGTTGCTGCAGCAGTCGCAGCCGCGGCTCAGAGTCAGCAGGTGGCGGGGACTCCGCCTGCGGCGCAGTGCAGGCGGCCCAGGCCAACCCCCAGCTGACAGCGGTGCGGCGCCCAGAGCCGGAACCGTCCTGACCGGCACCACCGTGGCCAACCTGCAGGTGGCCCGACTGGTGAGGCCCCCAACGACCCCAACCCTTCCTCAGGTCTGAGGCCCCAGAGGCGCCAGCAGCAGCTCTGGGAGTCCGCTTCCCTCCATGTCCAGCAAAGCGTTTGAATTACCCTGCGCTACCGTCGTTTGCTGGTTCTCAGACATTGGAGGATCGCCTGGTTCTGTTAGCACGTCCTCACCAGGCATGCAGAGGAGTGATCTCTGGTTTTAGCACCAAAGACCACCAGGGTCTGAAAAGTGCACGTTTGGTGAAGCGCAGCAGAGCGTTGGATCCATCTGGGCGCTCTTTGTGTTTGCGCTAACAGACCCGGGTGCCCACCCAGGGCCAGATCCAGGCCCAGGCAGGACCCACGGCCCAGGTCACCCTCACCAAGCCTCCCGTGGTCTCCGTTCCAGCGGTGGTCTCCTCGGCCGGAGTCACCACCCTGCCCGTCACCGTAGCGGGCATCAGCGTGCCATCGGCCAGGCCCAGAAAACAGGTGTGGCCCCGGGACCAGACGGCAGCTCTGAGGACGAACAGCCAGAGACCCGGGACTGATCAGCGCGCTCTCTTCCAGGTGGCCCGGTCCTGACGCCGTCCTTCCCCCAGATGCAGGTTCAGCAGCTGCTTCAGATCAAGAAGCAGCAGCAGCAGCAGGCAGCCGCTGCGCAGCCGCGGCCCAGCAGAAAGCAGGACAGCCGCAGCAGGGACAGACGAGCGTCCAGCAGAAGGTGGGACAGTTGTGAGAGCGTCTGCAGTCAAAGCGCGAGCACACGTGTGAGCAGAGGCGTCTCCCGTAGATGGGCACCCAGCAGGTGACGGTTCAGGCCGCTCAGCCGGCGCAGCAGCAGCCGCCGCAGCCGCCGCAGCAGAAGGTGACCTATGCAGCCACCACTCAGCTCCAACCAGGCATCAAGACCCAGTTTTTCACCACCGCGTCCATCGCTCAGAGCCAGAAAGCCACCGGAGCCCAGCAGATCCAGGTGTGTGCCGGACCCGCCGCCGCTCTGCTCCTTAGCCGCACACGTCCTGGACATTCCCGTTTTCTCTGCTCCCAGGTGGCAAAGATCCCACAGATCGTCCAGCAGCAGCCTGCCGCCGTGGCCAATATCCAGCAGATCGTGTCTTCACCACAGCAGGTAGGCCGGCCCACCGCGGCGCCCCTGGGGTCCCTGCTCCCAACACCAGGAACGACGTGTGTTTCATCCAGTTTGGAGACTTTAGGAAGCGCGTGTCCAAAACAGGAAGCAGACAGGAAGCAGTGTGTGTGAGCGTTGATGCTGACTGGAGGGAGAGTTTAGATGCTCAGAAGCCAAGCTGCTGGGCCCCCAGGCTGCCCCCCCAACCAGAGCAGCCTCCACCAGGAGCTTTCAGACGCCTCCGTCTGCGGAGCAGCTCCATGCATCCAGATTCATTTTCCTTGTTATCCTTCTGAGCCACAGAATCCCGGTTTTCCTCAGCTGAGTGATGCTCATGAAAACTCCAAGCCCTGGAATAACCAGTCTGTAGCGGCTCTCAGTCTCCCTTAGTCTGACCGACTGGACTGAATCAGCGTTTCGATGCTCTGGTTTTTGTGCTGCACCTGTGTCTGAGGGGAGAGGGGGATGAGCTGGCCCCGGAGTGAGGCCCGTGGCTCTGACCGTGTGTCTCTGAAGCTCCAGGCCCAGACGGTGACCCTGACCCAGGCCACCACGGCGGCCCCGGCGCAGGTCCAGATGATTCCCGCGGGGCCGCAGCGGCGCAGGTGGTCCAGCAGAAGCTGATCCAGCAGCAGGTGGTGGCCGCAGCCGCGTCGCCTCAGATCCAGTCTCCTCCGCCCCACAGCCCCGCGCAGCAGCCCGCTCCTTCCTCCTCCTCCTCCTCCTCCTCCTCCTCCTCCTCCTCTGCCGAGTCCCCCGTCCAGCAGCCCCCCCCAGCCGCAGCAGAGCACCAAGGGGCAGCCTCGCCAGGGCGGAATCAAAGCCAAAACGCCCGTCAAGCCCAGCGGGGGGAGCAGCTGATTCCCGATCCCGGCTGGGAGCCGAGGCTCTGCTGTCGCCCTGTAGTCGATGGAGTTAGTTCACTTCTGTGTTGTTGAATGTGTAAATGTTCCGGAAAGGACCAGCGAGCTCCAGATCCCCTCAGACAGGACAGACGCCGCCGCTGTGGCGGTTCTAGAGGCTCGTGTAGGTTGATGTGCTGTCCAATCCGATAAATGTCTTCAGAGTTAGTCCCTTTTATGTCCTTTTCCTATGATTTCTGAATCGGGAATAATGCACGTTCCTTTAGGCTCTTTCTTAATTGCAGCATCACTGTAAACATGTACTTTAGCATTATGTTTCTCATGATGGTCTTTTTATTGATGTTACAAAGTGTAAATATCAAAAACATTTGTACTTGTAAAGTAGTCGTGTTTTCATTTTTTTCAGCCCAATTGTAATAAAGTGTTTTGTTTTTATACACAGATGCATCGTTTCGTCTTTTGAGGGGGAAATCTGTCCATTCCGTCTGACGGGAGAATTTAAGAACAAATGATCATCTAGGGCTAGGCCACTATTAGTTGGTTTTTAGACATAAAAATGTGCCCTTGTGACGTTAAATGTGTATGTTCTCATTCTGTTGCATATATACATCGTCCCAGTCCTTTTGGAGAGGGTCCAAACTGGTTCCTTGAGCTAAATGATCCACTTATTTAAACATGATCCTTATTTGCTGGTTAGAAGCAGCACCCTGTCGGACCGGCCTTCGTCCACAGGAGGGCGCTGTGGCTCCGGGACCTCCACTCCTCCGCTGCTCATCCCTTCTTCTCTCAGCCAAACAGAAATGTTTCCTAAACACAAACTATCTGCAGATGAAAGGTGCACACCTATATAGCTGTTTCACAACATTTGGTGAGTTTAAATGATTAAATTATGCACCACGTGATGTCTGCCACCATGTGAGGGTCCATCACAGCTGGTCTGTCCTTATAAATGATACACACACGTGCGTATAATTAACCCTTAAAGATTCCCTACATGTTCATATGTTATTTCTGACTGTTTCACTTTGACCTTTGCCTGTTTTTCCATCTCCCGTCTGTCGTCTTCAGAGGTGGGTCTGTGAGGGTGTAACATGAAGCTGGAGGAGGAACAGCTGTCACACACGGTGAGTGTGTGAGTCACACTCGCTTCGATTCATCCCATCACGAGTCTTCACACTGTCTGTAAATGTGGGCGTGTGATGGATGTAAATGTGTGACTCTCCCTCCCTCCATCCATCCATCCATCCATCTGGCACTCGTGTGTTCAGCTGATGGAACACACACTGTTCCCTGTTAGAGCCAAAGGTGTAAATAAATACTTTCGCCTCAGTACTGAACTTATCAGCGTGAAACTGATCATCTGTACTTGCAGAGGCCCGAAAGCACAAAGACTTTCATATTTTACACATCACATCCCATAGTTCTTAATTCAATTAGGTGATTATTTAGGTGAAGGGAGGTTTTTCTTCCAGCTGCAGGGTCACTCAGGGTGGGGGCAGGGTGCAGCATCGCCCCCTGCACAGGTTCCAGGTACCGATCACGCAGGGCTCCCCTCCCCCCTCAAAGGCCGCCGCATAATGACAGAGATGATCACTGCTATTGGAAAAGGAACTGGCCGTCCATGCTGAAAGGTTGCCATGGCAACCCACTGCGACCCCCTCAACGCAAATCACAGGGCTGCTGGAACAATGGCTGACGTGGTCCAGACTGTCCCGGCTCATTCCTGATTAATAAACAGCGGGGAGGCTTCGGTGGCCATCAGCCTGACGACCGCGATCGATCAGGAACAAACCTCCAGCGAGCCCAGAAAAACCTGTTGAAGGTGTAAAAAACCATCCAACCGTCATAACTCAACACAAGCATCAAAAAGACAGTCTGATCGGTTACAGGCGGAAAAATACGTTTGGTTCAGCTCCATTATCTGAGGTTGAACACCAATTTATCTCAATTAAAATAAGAGAGAGAGAGAGAGAGAGAGAGAGAGAGAGAGAGAGAGAGAGAGAGGGAGAGAGAGAGAGAGAGGGAGAGAGAGAGAGAGAGAGAGAGAGAGAGAGAGAGCACCTCACTAAACTATGCGCGGGTGTCGCCTGCTGCACACAGGCTCTGCACAAACCAACCAGGTTAACTCAGCAGTTTTCAAGCTGTGGGGCGCGAACCCGACGGGGGACAAGCGTGAAGGGTTGTGGGACGTCTGTGTACGTATTTTTTTTTTCTAACAATCGCCTTTAGCAACAACAACGAATTTATAACTGTTAAATTAACAAAAAAATTACACAGTTTTTAGAAAACAGCAGCCAGTAAAAAAAAAAAGGGGTGGAGTTCAAGATTAGAAAATTCCAGCGGAAAAAGATGTTCAGGTGTTTGTTTAAACTTGGGTTTTTGGCAAATGTGCAACTGTTCTGCAAAGACAGTTTTAAAAGAGTCTGTTAAGAGCCACAAATGTTGGCACAGGTGACCGTTCAGTTATTTTATCCCAAAAGGGAGGAACCACTGGAATGGTTACAGGCACCAGACAGAATATAGGACTGGTGTAAATTGGGGGGTGGATAGGGCCCCCCCCCCCCCCCCCAGTGGGGCCCCTCCCATTAAACCAACCCACACACACGTTGAAACCCCCCCTGGCCAAAAAAAGAGAGGCAGGGAGGTGTGCGGGCCCCTTTTTTAAAGCAGTATTATTCAGCCGGGGGCCTCCAGCCACCACCCACACCCCCCCCTCAAAACCCACTAATAAAAAAGACCCGGTGGGTGGGGGCTGGTTTTTTTGGGGGGGGAGGCCCCCCAGGTTTTTTTTTTTCACTAGGTTTTTTTTTATCGGCCTATTTTTTTTTTCCTTTTTTCCACCCAATCACTCACAGCGACTCCCAGTCCCACCCGGGGGCTCACAGTCACCCCCGGGGGGGGGGGGGGGGGGGGGGGGGGGGGGTGCTGATCACCCCCCCCCAGTAGCATTTTTTAGCTTTATGTCCCCTAGCTGGTGCCAATCCACAGTAAAACATCATTCCCAAGATAAAAAACGGGGGCAACACCCCTTTTTTTAGCTCCTTTTTCAGCCAATTTTACCTGGGGGGGGGGCAGGGTGGGGGGTGTTCCAGCAGCCTCCCCCCAGCGGGGGGCGCTCAAAGCCGCGGGGGCTCCGCTACAAATTTTAAAAGA